>VZQC01000299.1:2541275-2753829 GCA_009823505.1 Rhizomys pruinosus
TTCTGGCTGTTTCCTTTCATGGGCTGACAGTTTGTCCAGGAATAACCTTTTGATCCTACTAATGAAGCACAAGCAATTAGATATATAGGTATTTAAACAGCACTAATAGTTATGGTAGGTTACTTTGGTATAGACACATATGTTTGGATGATATGTTAATCCATGAATTACATTTTTCCCTGTTAAATATGACAGGGTCTTACTGTGGCTTATAACATCTCCTAACCTGTAGAGGATGTAAGCTTGTGGCATATATATATGTATTATATGTATACATATAAATACCTCTCTTCTTGCAGGTATCCCAGTTTAGAGGCAAGGAGCCTTTACCCTTTGTGGGGCCTTCGATCCCCTGGCCAACATCTCCCTGGTAGAATAATCCATTGCTGATGTCAGAGCCCCTGTATTAATATATTTTGCTTAAGTGCATAGCTTAAGGACTTTAGTATTATATTTGGTTCTGAACAGAGAATAATCCTTTTCACAGTTCTTATGTCTATTAGTCAATTAAAGAAGGCAGCTTTACCGGTTTTATAAAAGATTGCCTCTATAATAGTTGTCTCCAATTTACAGTTGGAGAGCGACCTCATCATAATCATATTTCTCCTTGTTCTATGGGGGGGAGGCAAGAAAGTCTCTCATATCAAAACCTTTGCGGCACCTAGAAGGTAAGTTTCATTAGGACTCATTATAAATAGTTGTTACAAGTGGGATCCACAGAGGGGTTCGATGTTTATAGCAATCTGAGGCTTTTCTTCCTTTCAATGTTCAGACGGGTCAACCTTTCAGTTGGCACTTTCTGGTACATTCTACTCAATGCAAATCTGTATCTTTTCTTTCTCAGCTGTTAAGTTGGTGACATTTTGTCCTGTTGGAAACCACAAATCTTTTCCCATAGTTAGTTTTAAGATTTGAATTGCAAGGTTTTTGACGAAAAGGCTTCATGTCTATCTGTATCCCCCCCCCTTTTTTTTTAACCCATGAGTCTCCAGAAGACAGTTGTATTATTTTGTATGTGTATTTGTATCATACCACTAGGAAGATGAAGACAGGCAATCCCTGGGGCTCTCTGCCCAGCCAGCCTAGGCTATTTGCTGAGATCCAAGCCAATGAGAAACCCTGTCTTTAAAAATGTACATACATAGTACCTGAAGAATGACACCCAAGGCTGTCCTCTAGCCTCCATGTGCACATGTCACCTACATAAACACAACACACACTTGCACTTACAAGTGACATATGAGAAACACAAAGCATGACATATTTCACAGAAAGGGGCTATTATCCCTAATATATTGGTTGTTTAAAATATATAGTTTAAAATCGGATAAAAGAATATACGCAGTGTTATATTTTAGATGTGAAATGTCCCCCACAGTCATGTGCATTTGAACACTTGGTCCTCACCTGGTGGTGCTGTTTTGGGATATTGTTCAATCTTTAGGAGGTGGGGCCTAGCAGAAGTGGGTCACTGAAGGGGCGGGGCTTTGGGCTTAGACCTCCAACCTGACTTCCTGTCTGTTCCACTGCGAGGAGAGGACTCTAAGCAGCAAGTTCCCACAGTCCCACTCTCGGCTGATGGGATATACTTCCTCAGACAGGAGCCAAAACGAATTCTTTCTCCCCGAAGTTGCATTTTGTCAAGTATTTGGTCACAGCAGGGAGAAAGGTAACTAACACAAGTGGTTTTCAAAAAGTATCCAACGTCCCTTAACGATATTAAAAGATGGTCAGCCTGGCTAATAAAGAAGTACAAGCCAGCATAGGCCTTTAATCTCTGCATTCTGGAGGCACAGGCAGGCAAATCTCTGAGTGATCAAGGCTAGCCTGGACTACATAGCAAGTTCCATGCCAGCTGGGTCTACAGGGAGACCCATCTCCAGAAGAAAATAAAATGTAACTGGAAAACAGACTTCTGTTCTATTTCGTTTCCTGTTGTAGTGATAAAGATCGTGGCCAAAAGCAACTTGGGGAAGACAAGGTTTAATTCATCTTGTGGGCTACAGACCATTGTCTAGAGAAGCCAGGCCAGGAACTCAAGCCAGGAGCTCAAAGCAGAAACATGGCAGGAATGTCGCTGCTGACTTACTCCCTCTGGCTGGGTAGGCTAGCTTTCTTACATAGCCCATGCCTATCTGCCTGGGACGGCACCTCCCACAGTGAGCTGGGTCCTCTTACATCACTTAGTAATTAAGATGATGTCTCAAAGACAGGGAGGGCCACACGCCAATCTGTGAAGGCACTTGCTGTGCCAGCCTGGTGACCTGAGTGTGATTCTAGAACCCATAGATAGGTGGAAGGAGAGAACTGACTCCACAAAGATGTACTTTGACCTCCATATGCACACTGTAGAATGCATACTGCCCATTGCACATGCATGCACACACACACATATTAATAATAGTAATGATGGGGCTGGAGAGATGGCCTAGCGGTTAAGAGCGCCGACCGCTCTTGCAGAGGACCCGGGTTCGATCCCCAGCACCCACATGGCGGCTGAGAACCGTCTGAAACTCCAATTCCAGGAGAACTCCAGTTCCAGGGGAATCCGACACCCTCTTCTGTTTTTCTCTGCTTTTCACTATACGGGTTCACAAACTCGCATGCAGACAGTACATTCATACACATACAGAAATAAATAAAAATTAATTAAAAAATAATAGTAATGATAATAAATGAATACATAAAATTAAATTTCACAAATCCAAAGCCTTGGTGGTCCCACTGTTGATGAAGCTGTAGGGACCAAGGTCATATCAAATACTTTTAGTGTGGAGGCAAAAGTGAACCCACTCCCACGGGCAGCCATGTGGGCATGTCTGAAGTGACCAACACACTGCCCCTTGACTCAGCATTTTCTCAGTCTCCCTGAAGACGCATCTCTGACAGTTTCAGAATAAAAACATTCACCGGCCTTTTCTTTGTGACACTATGAGTAACTTTTTCAAAAAAAATCATTGGAGGGGCTCAAAATGCTCATGTACAGGAGAAAAATTGGATAAATGAGGACCTGCTTAATGTTGTAACATTTTCTTATTATAGGATTAGGCAAGTCATACTTACAGAATTCAATATATAAATATTAAATTGGAAGGAGAGAGAATCCTGCACCACTGGATCTAATCTGAGGATAGCATTATAAATTCACAATTACGTATGATATACATTACTCTGTTTTCACTGTTGTAAAAAATAACTGAGGCTGGATAAAGTATAATGTAAAGAGGTTTATCTAGCCCACAATTTCATAAGAATAAAGTTCAAAATCAGGTAAGTTCACCATTCACCCTCTGGTGAGAGTTTCTCAACTACATCACATACATGGCAGATAGTGTCATGGGAGAAGTATGTGTGTGTGGAAAAGATGACCACATATGTGTGTGTATGTATGTATGTATGTATGCATATAGTTTCAAAATATCACCCTGGTAGGAAGGGAAAGGTGCAGAGAGTTCTGGCAGATACTAACTTAGCCAAATGGTCAAACTTAACCTTACCAGGAATGGAACATGATGTCATGTGCTTTGTCATGTGGTGCTCTGGTCAGTTATATGTGAACCAAATATGTCCTAAATCTAATCACAAAGAAGCATTCAGACAAAATGAAACCATCAGGCTTTCTTTAAGGCAAGAGGCTGAGACTCTTCAAAAGACCAATGTCAAAACCATCAACAGAAGAAGAAAAATTGTTCTAAATTAAACACAAAAAGCCATAATAAACTCTGTAAATTTCCTGACCATTGATTGAATACTGGAAAAAAATAGCTATAAGACATTCTTAGGACAATCATATAAATCTGAACATGAGTTAGATATTAGATAAAACTATGGTACCTGGGCTGGAGAGATGGCCTAGTGGTTAAGAGCGCCGACCGCTCTTACAGAGGACCCGGGTTCGATCCCCAGCACCCACATAGCGGCCGAGAACCGTCTGAAACTCCAATTCCAGGGGAATCCGACACCTTCTTCTGACCTCCGCAGCATTGCACGACACGGGTGCACAGACTTGCATGCAGACAGTACATTCATACACATACAGAAATAAATAAAATTAAAAAAAATAAAAATAAATTAAAAAATAAAAAACTATGGTACCTTTATTAAATCTCCTCTTGTAATTAAAACATAGCTATTTAAAAGAACATCACTTCAAAGAGAAAGGAAGATTGCACCCATGACAAAAATCTTAATGGTCAATCTGTATGAAAATAATATGAACATTTATTGTACTATTTTCATAATGGCCAATTTTGAATTTTCTAAAATAAAATATTGGGAAAATACTGTATTTAAAAGAAAAATCTCCAGCTGTAAAGATGGCCCAGTGGTTGGGAGCACTTGTTGTTCTTGCAGATGACTGGAATTTAGTTCCGGGCACCTACATTGGGCAGCTCACAACCACCTGTAACTCCAGTTCCAGGTGAGTCAACCCTCTCTTCTGGTCTCTGTGGGTACCCATGTACAGTGCATATGCACACACACACACACACACACACACACACACATACATACAATAAAAGTTTTCAGTTAAAAAAGAAAAATCTCTGATCTAAGTTTATCTAAATCTCCCTGCAAAGTATCTTTAGCATGTGTCTGTCATGTTCCCGCTGCCGCTGGCTCACAGCCCCCATCATATCACAGCCAGGCTCACTGGAAACAGTAACATCATACTTTATAAGGCTTCTTTCTTTCTCCTCCAAAACCTGTTTCTCTAAATATGGATTTTTGTGAAGGCTCAATTCTGCACATTTTTTTCAATAGATCCAAGTTAACCTGAGGCTAAATTCAAAACTCTTTAGTCTAGCAGTTCCATTTGCTCTGAACCTGTGCTTTAAATTGCTGGCCTGACATCTCTAGGTGAAAACTGCAGACCCCTCCAGCAGGATTCATTCACTGCAGTTTGACATGTCCCCTCAAAACACAATCCTGCTGCTGAGCTTCCTATTATTCAGTGACACCATTATATTATTCCACAGCTATTTAGGCAGACCCACTCAGAATCACCCTACTCTTTCGACCCACTCTTTATACCCTTCAATCAAGCCCTGTCACCTTCTTATGGTCTATTGAAGTCTTCACATTGTCAAACTCTTTCACCTTATGCCTTTATCATCTCTAAGCTTCAACTCATGACCAGCCTACCAAGTTGTCTTTCCCCAAAGTTCCATGATAAACTTTAAATAATTATCTATTGATAAAGGACGGTGAAGAAAGAAGACCTTGATTCTATTTCCTTTTTGACCTGCCTCTTCTCTCCAAACAAGCTAGAGCAAATGCCTTTCAAAAAGAAGAAACAGAAAAGCAGTCGTTGCCTGAAGCTTTGGATGAGAAAAATGGCGCAGAACTCATTGATTCTTCACCAAAGGCCCCAAAGGCCCAGTGTGACAAATGCCAGGAGATTAAAAAACAGAAAGTCCTATTGGTCTGTCTAATTCCCAATTTAGAAAGCAAAGGATGGAAGCAAGGTAGATAATGCCACTAAATCACAACAACTGGCCATAATCATGCCTGATGGTCACAGTATTCTTCTGGGCTCAGCAAGGGGCAGTTGTGCCATCTGGACACACCTCTGGCTGTGGTGGACCAAACAGATGCTCTAGAGTAGGGGTTGGCTGACTGTGGCCCTTAGGTCAAATATGGCCAAGCCTTGCTTGTCATATCTTACCAGGTAGGACAACATTTTAGCTTTCATATTCATGAAAGACCCAGAGACTTCAAATAGCCTACAAACTCTAAAATATTTACCATTAGGGATTTAGAGAAAAAATTCTAAATTATGCAGACAGGAATTTTAATATTATTTTTGCTCTTCAGGAGCTATGCATAATCAATCAATCTCTCTCTCTCTCTCTCTCTCTCTCTCTCTCTCTCTCTCTCTCTGGTCTTTTTGAGACAAGGTCTCCCTTCAATCTCCCTCTTTAAAGATTTTTTTAATGCATTTATCTGTGTGTATGACATGTGTGTGGGGGGAGGGTGTGGAGGTCAAAAGATGGTGGTGGATCCCCCAGAGCTGGAATTATAGGCGGTAGTGAGCTTCCCAACATGGAGGCTAGGAGCTGAACTTGGATCCTCTACAAGAGCAGTAGGCACTCTTAACCACTGAGCCATCTCGCCACTCAACCTCTCTTTAAGCTCTATTTGCATATGTAAATGAAATACCTGCTTTAGAGATATTGTAAAAATTAATAAACTAAAAAAATTAATAAACTAGTGCCTGTAATTCATTTAGTATAATTCTTGATACAGAAGTGCTCCAGAATTGTTACCTAAAATTGTAATAGAGAAAAAAATTACTTAAAATAATCATGCTTGCCTTTTTAAAAAGACATAATTCATATTAAAGAGGGTAGAAGTCTCTATGTGGCTCTCTTCCCCTGGCTGAGATTAATGGGAGAGGATGAAGGGAAAAAAAAATAGAAATTTCAAAGCTTCTGCCAATTATTCCAGGCTGCCAAAAAGGAGTGTTAGAATGTATATTCTACTATTTAGTGGAACATATCAATGAGTCTTTGCATATATAAACAGGCGCTCAGAGCCAAGTAGGGTAGGGGATGTGGAGATAAGTGAATCTATATGATGAAGAAAGGGAAATTGGGTCCGAAAGGGGGAGCTGACTACTTGCTCACTCCTGGTGGCAGATTGAGCACATGATAAGCGTGCTCTC
The DNA here is from genome assembly GCA_009823505.1 of Rhizomys pruinosus. Taxonomy (NCBI): domain Eukaryota; kingdom Metazoa; phylum Chordata; class Mammalia; order Rodentia; family Spalacidae; genus Rhizomys; species Rhizomys pruinosus. Next base: position 2,547,940 of record VZQC01000299.1, read on the forward strand.
TTTACTGAAATCCTGGAACTAGTAAAAAGAAAAATAATGCAAAAGTAGTAAAAAAATAAATATATTCAAACTCTTGTTCAAAGGCAAAGAACAGCATGCTCAGTAGAGTGGAAAATGGAATGATGTCTTTAAAAGAAAGAAGCAGAAAATATCAACCTATGTACAATTTGGGGAGTTAGGATGGTATGTGTAGGATCAAGATTCTTACCAATCAGCTACTGGTACATCTTAGCTACTGATACTGAAGTGAATTAATAATCATAAAAACATGGCCCAGATTCTTAGAAACCAAACCAGGAAGCACACATCCATTCAGGAGGTTTGCACACAATATAGAGAGAGGAAGGCAGAGCCAAGAACGGGGCATGAAAGGCTTTTCAGGGACACTGTTTCCTGAAAGTAACAGGCCAGGTAGGCAGTCCAGTGAGGGCAAGGAGACAGCTCAGGCTGGGAAGCACTTGCTTTGCAAGCTGGAGGACCTGAGTTTGCTCCCTAGAACCCATGTAAAAGCCTGGTGGTGCATGCATAATCCCACCCATGGCACAATGGAGAAGGTACAGATAGGCAGGTCTCTAGAAGCTAAATTAATTAATTAACAAACTAATTAAGTGGCCAGTTAATCTAGCCTACTTGGTGAAGTTCCAGGTTAATGAGAGAGCCTGACTCAAACATAAGGTGGAAGGTGCTTAAAGAGTGGCACTTGAGGTTGTCATCACACACACACACACACACACACACACACACACACACACGCACAAAGGAAGTCCACCCACTATCCCTCAGCTTGGGGACAAGCAGCAGGGCTCTGTGGGGCAGCATTATCTCTAACAATAGGGTGAGCTGCGGCCACCTGAACAAACAAATGAACCCAAAGGCAATGTCAACTGGAATCAAACATCCTCTGTGGTCAGTATACATTTTTCCCCTGATAAAAAGAGTCCCATAGAGTCAAAAGCCCAACACCCCTGACTGATGTAGGCATATAAAAGGGACTCTTAGAAGCCAATATTGCTGGCAGCTGGTGCAAAAAGAAGAGCTGCTTGCATAATAGAAGGAGGAGATAAAAGGGAACCCCTGGCAATGATTACCATTGCCTCCTCTTGTGTTCCAAGGGACAAGACTGGGATTGAAGGAGAAGTAACTGGAGCTCTGACATCCCTGTGAATGTGGCAGGAGGAGGGGACATTCTAGTGATAAGCATCATGATAGATTTAGACACTGACCTTATCCATTGTTTTAATCTCTTATTAAAGATGTGTCTGCAGTAACGGCTGGGTTCTAATGAGAATGTTCTTCCTAGCAAGGAGACCAGTGGATAAGGTCATTATCTTTAACCTGGAGGTTATTCAGCAGAGATTCAGAGGGTAGACAAGAAGTCAACCTTAGTAGTAACCATTTGTAGGGCCAGCAGCCTATCCTACTAGGAAAAGACCCTACAACCTTTCTCATGTGCTTGTGTAAGGAATCTCTCAGGAACAATGCATACGTGAGCCTGTTCTTGACTCCCTATATGTTTACATCATACTGAGCCATTGATGAACAAGGGCTGGGGACTTCCTCACTTAGAGCAGGCTATAAAAGGGGGCAGTTATAACCACAAACCTCTGAGAGTCCACATTCTTGTCTGGGGGTAGCTTGCTACCATCTCATGAAAGTAGAAGATATCTATGAGGAAAGGATGCATTTATACCGTCTAAAAACAGACTTCTGTGGCATGGCCAAGACTATTTCAGTTGAGTTAGGATATATCCCAAGCAAAACACTAAAACTTGAGGTACATGTGATTTTAATAATTTTCTAATACATAGGAGCCTAACGGCCATTCCCATTAGTGTTGAGATTTCTAGGAACAGCTAAAAGTTGATTTTCCAGAGGTGAGTATTAAAGAAAAATGGTTGGCAATAGTCTGAGGATTCTCTCTAGAGCCTTGAAACAAGAAACTCCAGAAAGCACTTAATTCATACATAGACAATGAAAGATGCTATAGAGCAAGGTCAGTCAGAGTAACAGGATATCAAAGCAGGGCTCACTCTCTTCGCTAGTCCCTCACCAACTCAAGACTGCCTGTTGCCAGGCCTGGTAGTATAGGCCTATAATCTCAGCTACTCCAGAAGCTGAGGTAAGAGAGTCACAATTTCAAAGCCATTCTGAGCAATATTTTGAGTCTTTGATGTCTCAAAAGAGTTTAAAGAATGCTGGGGGCATAGCTCAGTGGTAAAGTGGTAAGCCTTGGGGCCAATCCTTGGGAGGGCACCACAAATAAACAAACAAAATCTCCTGTTGTTTGGGCCTAACTCAAAGGTAAATGACCTGCATGAAGCCTAGGAAAGGAGAGTATGTCAGAGGTCAAGGTTAGGAATCTAACCTAGGAACAATAGCAATAGATATTGAGCCTCCTACTTAGAAAAGGACCTGCCATGCACTTTTGTCAACAGTCCTGAGAAGACCCAGATGAGAAGTCTGGGACTGCCTGGGAAGTCACTTCCTTGTCAGTCACATGGGAGATACTTTCATGAAGATCATCAAATGGTCCCTAAATGAGGACACATCAATATGCTCTCCTACAATGGTTTAGGGGAAAAGTTGGAATTAGATGAGGAAGAAAAGAATCCTAATTTATTTTTTGGTGACCCAGGGAAGGAGAATAAAGTGTACTGTTAGACTCCCAAGTAAGGATATTCTGTTGCTAGTAGTTGTGGGAAAGAAATAGAGAAGGTGACCTTGCTTGGATAAATGGCAGGATATCATTGCAATGTAAATGCTATGATATGCCCACTCATGGAGATGATATCACAGATCAAACAGCAGAAGGTGTATTAGACAGGGCTCTCTAGAGAAACAGAACCCAAAGGATTTGTGTGTCATAAGAAATTGCTCATATAAATTTGATGGCTGGTAACTCCCCAGATCTGCAGAGTGAGTGGACAAGCTGGAGGCCCAGGAGGCCAATGGTGTAGTTCGTATTCAAATGTCAGTAGATCCGAAACCAAGAGAGCCCATGTCCCAGTTCAAGTTTAAAGACAGAAGGAAAACCAATGTCCCGGTTTGAAGGCAATCAGACAGAAGGAATTCTCTTTTACTTTGGGGAGGATCACCTTTCGGTTCTGGTCAGGGCTTCAAAAGATTGGAGGAGGCCCTCTCAAGTTTGATAGAGTTCAACCTGCTTTCCTTGGGCTTTCAACTTAAATGTTAGACTCATCTTCAAACACTATCAGAATAATGTCCATATGAACCATAGCTGGGCATTCTGTGGCCTACTCACATCAACAATGGGATTAACAATCACAGAATAGACAACAATCCCATTAGCCATCTCCAGTAAATGTTTCACAGCCTCCCCCAAACCACCATCTGGGAACCAAATGTTCAAACACACGAGCTGTGGGAGGCATTTCACCTTCAAACTAACACCATACTATGAACTGAAGGGTGAAAATGGCTACATTTCCAATGAATGTCCTCTGAAGTGATTCATTCAACTCTTCCTCCAAAAGAAGTCATAAATAAGTAAAATTCTAATTTCATAACTATCTCAACCTAGTGGCCTAAAGAATCTCTTGGTCTTTACCTGAGCAGCAAGACAAAAAGAAATATCATACTACCATGAGACACACTGGAGCAGCCATGGTATGACCCAGCTGATTATAAGCTGTCCTCGAAGGTCTTAGCAAGGCCAGTCACACCCAGAGTACACCCTGTCTATGTGACAGATCATCAAACACTTGTCTCCATGGCTTAACATAACTGCTTTTTCTGGCAAAGGCCACCATCTGACACTCTGAGACAAAGAAAACATGAATTAATAGTGTCATTTCTCCATGTCCCCCTCCCAAGGATATGGCACTGATTATAGAAGCCATGATACCATGCACAGAAGCAAAACAAACACATGGGTCAGCGTCACAGCCAGAAGTGATGAGTGCCTCCTGGAGAGATCAGGATTCACAAGGATGGGAGGCCGAAACACAAGCTGCTATTACTTGTGTCAGAGGCAATAGATGTCTCGTGCCTTGAGTTAAAGACTTCTAGATGCTGCTTGGTCATACTTCTAATATCCACGGGATAAAAGCAGCTTCGAAAGGAACCAGCCACTCAGAGGGGATGTGAAAGATAAAGGAGAGTACCACCTTCTCTAACTGAGCTGCTGGGGCAGGGATCCTCCCTGGTCTCTTCAGACAGCTCAGAGAAGACCTCGTGTATAACTGTGTATGTGTGTGTGTGTGTGTGTATGTGTGTGTGTGTGTGTGTATGTGTGTGCACATGTGTATACATATATATACAGGAGGGCATGTACATGTGTGCATATGCTTGTAGAAGCAAGAGAACAACCATAGTGCTGCCATATACTTTTTTCTTGAGGCCAGGTCTCTCACTGGCCTGGAGTTCTCCAAGTAGGCTGACCAGTGAGCCCCAGGGATCTACCAGTCTCTGCTTCCCCATTTCTAGGATTATAAGCACATGGCATCCCTTCCCCCTGTTTTGTGTATATGGGTTCTGGAGCTTGAACTCAAGCCTTGCACTTACAAAGCAAGCTGTTTACCAAATGAGTGATTTCCCCAGCCCTGTCTAACTCTGTTATTGAGCAGCATGCTTCAGTGATGATGATGGTGATCTTTATTGCTGGTATAATTGCTTTGTTGTAGTGTTTGAAATTTTTACAACTTAGAACATTAGATAAGCAGTCTCCCAAGGAGACATCTGGGAAAGAGGAAAGTTTTAGAAATGGATACCACCTACTCTCTGTAGCACTGTAATGCAAGTTGGCCATATTGCTTTAAGAATAGACAATTGGGCTAGAGAGATGGCCTAGCGGTTAAGAGCACCGACTGCTCTTGCAGAGGACCCAGGTTCAATTCCCAGCACCTACATGGTGGCTGAGAACCATCTTTAACTCCAGGGGAATCCGACATCCTCTTCTGACCTCCGAAGCAATGCACGACACGGGTGCACAAACCTACATGCAGACAGTACATTCATACACATAAAAAAATAAACATTTAAAAAATTAAAAAAATAATAAACAATTTGGCTATGGAATCATAGAAACAAATTGGATGGATGAAAATCACCAGAAGAACATAAGACCCTCACCCAAGATGGCCCCAGTGATCCTACCCTATGACCCCTGGTACTGCGGTTCTTTTTTCATACTGAGCAGGAAGGTCCAATGTTATCAATAAGTGATGGTGTGACTCCATGGTTATCATGTACTAGCAGTGTCTTCTCCAGTGTCTCCTAGATTCAGCTGACAGCAGCCCAAGGTGACACCGTGACTGCAACTTCATGAAGATTCCTAAGCCATACCTGCCCAGGCGAGCTGCTCCCAACTTCCTGATGCACAGAAACCATGAAAGATTAAAACATGTGAGTTGTCAGTAGCTGTGGTTGTCTGCACAAGATCAAGCCAGACAATAGTACATCACTTTGATGGCAGACAGGGGACAGAGAGTCAGCTTTGCTTAGGGATGTGGTCCATGGTAGGTTAACCACCCTCCTGCACATGGCCTCACACCATGCACATATGAGCGACACTAATTGGACTCAGTGGGATATTAAAAGGAGGACATGAAGTTATGAAGGGATGTTAGAGGATACAGAAGGGGTTGGAAGGGGGCAGTAGGGGGAGAATATAATTGAAATACATTGTATGTGTCTTAGCTTTCTACTTCTGACAAAAACCAACTTGGAGGCAGGAAAAATGGTTTATTTGGCTTACAGCATAGTCTATCATCAAGGGAAACCGAGGCAGGCACTCAGGGCAGGAACCTGGAGCACAGACACTGGAGGATTGCTGCTCCCTGGCTTGCTCCCCTGGCCTGTGCTCAACCTACTTTCTTATACAATACTGGACAACTTGCCCAGGGCTGGCACCACCTACCAACAATCAAGAAAATTCCCCACAGACATGGCCACAGGGCAATCCAATGGAGATAATTTCTCAGCTGAGCTTCCTTCTAACCAGTTATTTTAAGCTGACAACTAAAGCTATCCAGCACACTATGCATATAAGAAATTCTAGGGCTGGAGAGATGGCTCAGCATTTAAGAGCACTGGCTGTTTTTGCAAAAGACCTGGGTTTGAATCCCAGCACCCACGTGGTGGCTAACAACTATCTGTAACTCCAGTTCTGGGGGATCCAACGGCCTCTTCTGCAGGCACTGCATGACACAGGTGCACTTACGCATATGCAGGCATAACACTCATACCAAATAAATAAATAAATAAATATTTAACAAAAAAATTCTAAAAGAATGATTTTTAAAATATACGTATACATTTATAATACATAGAAAACAGATGAATTGTTATTTTAAGCTGCAATTTTTTAGGGTATTTTATTACACAACATTAGATAACTAAAACTTGCAGAGACAGAAAGCTAGTCACTCATGAGCAAAACACATAATCCAGGTGAAGGAAGGACGATCAGTAGGTGGCCTGTGAGACACAGAAAGACCTTGTAAGACATGCTAGTTACAGATAAGAAGTTAGTAATCTCTAACATAGGCTAAAGATACATTGAGTGAATAGAATATAATGTGAAACAAATATGAAGAAGACGAATCATGATCGTATCACCTCTGGGCTGAAATCTCTGTTATCTTCCCCCATTGTTGACACCCACATGGTATGGTCTCATTTTCACCCACATATTCCATGCAGAAAGTTGACATAACATCCCAGGCTGTTAGGAAGGGAGATTGGCCAGCTATAGCTGTGGCTAATCTTACATGTTCTGGCTGTGACTTTCCTCCTAATGCAAATCAAATGTGTGCTTTGGCCCAGGGACCTCTTGTGTGTTGAGATCTTCTTGCTCGAAACTCATGCCATCAGCATGGAGGCCAGATGAAGCAGATGGGAGGGAAACAGACGTGCTTGCCATTCAGAGAGCGGGGTCCTTCGGCCGGTTTGAGCCCTTCCTTTTTTTTTTTTTAAATTAGTTTTTATTGATGCTTTGTGCATTTCATACATTTTTTCCAATTCAGTTCAGGCTTATTTCCCTTTCCCTCCCCCCCCAACCCCCACCCCATCCCAGATCATGCATTCTGCCATAACTGTCCTGCATCTTTCTCTCAGTTTTTTTTTTATTTTTAGCTATAAGTGATAATCCATGAGTACAAGCATCCTTCATGCACAAACCTATCTGCAGGCTGTTGTTGCCCAAAACCTACAGCCCCACCATCCAGTGGGGGGTGACAGGTTGTTTTGGTTCAATCAAGTTGATCAAATGAGTGTCCAGAACTAACTGTCTGTAGTTTCACCATTCACCCCAATCGCAGCCCTTACTTCTACCACGCCCCCTCTTCCGCAGGTTGTTCCCTAGGCTTAGAAAAGGGGACATGGTGGATGAGAGGTAAAACAGTCCACCTCTCTGGAGCTGTTGACTTGGATCTGGTCAATTCTGGCTGTTTCCTTTCATGGGCTGCAGTTTGTCCAGGAATAATCTTTCGATCCTCTACAATAGTTGTCTCACCATTTACAGTTGGGGAACCCTCATCATCATCATATTTCTCCTTGTTGTTATGGGGGGGTGAAGGCAAGAACAGTCTCTCATATCAGAACCTTTGTGGCACCTAGAAGGTAAGTTTCATTAGACTCATTATAACTAGTTGTTACATGTAGGATCCACAGAGGGTTCGATGTTTATGGCAATCTGAGGCTTTTCTTCCTTTGAATGTCTCAGACGGGTCAGCCTTTCCGTTGCCACCTTTTGGTACATCTCTACTCAATGCAAACTGTATATCTTTTCTTTCTCAGCCGTTAAGTTGGTGACGTTTTGTCTGTTGGAACAAACAAATCTTTTTCCCATAGTTAGTTTTAAGATTTGAATTGCAAGGTTTGATGAAAAGGTTTCATGTCTTTCTGTATCACCCCCTTTTTTTAGCGTCTGAGTCTCCAGAAGACAGTTGTATTACACCTGACTATAGGGTGGAGTCAAGGCAGCTTTCATCAAATTCACGCCATGTGTTTTGGGTGACTATATATGATTGTTAATGACCCTCCCCTCTCCCTTTGTTCCTGCTCTGTGTTTTAAACTGATTTAGTGAGCTGAGCTTCAAGCACTTCAATTGGGTTGTGAGCCATTTGTGTTGGAAAACCTCAGAAATCACTTGCTTGGATTAGGACTTACAAACTTTCCGCATCACTTAGGGCAGGGACCTTAGGAAAGCCACTTCACTGCTGAGTGTTTCAAGCTTCTCATTTAAAAAAAAATGGACTTGATGCTGTATCTGCAGAATAATAAACTAGATGTGTGAGAAGGCACAGCCTCGTGCCGGCAAAGGTAGGTGCTAGACCAAACACCATCTCTTTTCTGCCTTTGGTCACCCTTTCCTGTCTCTGACTTCAGCTACATCATCTATTCAAAGTCATGTGACCCACCTTAGAGATTTCCTGTGAGGACTGAACAAGTAACATTTCAAAAGCATCTTCCACAGGACCTAGTGCATGATCAATGCCAAGCAATGCTCAGAATGCTCAGTTCCTTTTAGATTTCTCTTTTCTATCTACAAAGTAAAAAAAAAAGACTCAAAGACTAGAGCAGCTACTTCTATGCTATCATTTCCAAATGTCAGGCGAAGAGTCCCTCATCCAATTCCCAAGCTTCTCATGTCTTTTGACACCACGGTTAGAGCTTTGTCCCCTAAGGGAGATTTACAGTAGCCCACACGGCAGGAAGTAACCTAATGACTTAAATTCCACGGTAAGACACAATGAGTAACAATAGAGCCTTGGCTCAGAGAGGAATGTTTTATAGGGAGAAAGGGAAAGGAGAGAGAGAGAAGAGAGAGATGCAGGAGGAGAGAGAAAGAGAGAGAGCGAGAGAGAGAGAGAGAGATCGAGGAAAGGTATACCGGAGGGAGAGGAAAAGCCGAAAGGCTTGGACTAGATGAGCCCCTGCTTGCGAGGAAGACCGCATGCCCAGAAGCCCCAGCAGAGAGTGCTCGCAAGGAAGTGTAGCCTCTTGTGGGGGGAAGAGTGAAACTGCCAAGGGTTTCAGAGGTCAAGAAGCAACCATGGAATTTGCAGCTGGGCCTAACACTCATCCCAGCAACAGTACCAGAGAGACGAGACTGGAGGCAAGAGAATCGCTTCATCTCAAGGCCAAAGCCGGGAAATCAGGTGAAAACCTGTCTCAAAAAAAAAAAAAAAAAAAACATGACTGGAGGGATGGCTCAGCAGTTATGAGCACCGGTCGCTTTTGCAGAGGACCCAGGTTTGGTTCTCAGCACCTACATGGCAGATAACAACCGTCCATAACTCCAGTTCCGGGGGATTTGACAGCCTTTTCTGGCCTCCAGCAACAGTGCACATATCAAGTCCACTTACATATGTACAGGTAAAACACTTACACTTATGAAAAAATTTAAAATAACAAACCCCAAAAGAATGCAGCTTCCATTCTATGAAACGGGAGTCGTGATAAACTGGGATGGTTCATTCCTGGGGAAATCCCACCTCTTCCATCTTCAACTTGCCTTGACATTTCTCCTTGCTCTCAGGAATAGGGAAGAGACCTGTGTTATTTGTAACTCAAACCAAAAGTGGCCCTTCCACACAGACTGCCAGAGACCTAGAGCAAAAGAATACACTGGGATAGAAGCACATCAAATTACAAGTCAATAGAAGTTTGGGGAAACAAGGTCTTGTTATGTAGCCCAGGCTGTTCTAGAATTTGTGATCCTCTACTTCGGCCTCCTGTGTGGTGGGATTACAGGTGTTTACCATGACAAAAACCAAAAGTTTTTATTTAACACTTGAATTTCATACCATATTAAGGCCATCCCTGCACAAACTGACTTAAGGTTTTCCTCTGAGTCCCAAGGCCACTATATGACAAAGGATGTACCTGGAATCTAGCAGAGCTTAAGCCTCCCTAGAACTTCTCTCAGAGGAAAAACATGTGAGTTTCCAAGGCTAGAGTTATTTTGTAAGTGTGATTCATTTTGTGTTACTCTAAATCAATATTTGCTTTGTTTCCTAATATTATAATTGTAATTTTGCTTTTATTTTCTTGTAGATCCCTTCCCCCACCGTTGTACAAAGGCCAAGCCATACAAAACCTAGATCTAGCCCCCCGAGGTCTTCACAGGGCTGTTGCATGGATTAAATAAAGTAACAATGAAAAAGTGGCTGATTCACAGAAAATTAGAACAAATACTTATGAAATCTAACGCTGAGTTCCCTGCCCAGCATCTCGCTAGCCAGGTGGGTCCTGAGGCACAGCACAGAGCTCACTGGGAGCCTGTGTTCTCCAGCCAGGCCCCAGATGGCTGGTCAGACAGGCCCAGATGCTGCAGTAACTCTATTCAGTGCATAAGCATCCAATTCAGCTTGCTGGAGGCCCCCAGCCTACTATTACTGTTGACACAAAGCAGATTCCCTTTCTCTAAACCACTGTTTATATGTTAGCCAAGTGTCCTACATAAATCTCAAATCCAACCACCAGACTGTCTGGCAGCTACAGAAATGACCAAGACCAACTTGGAAATCACCTAATAAGGAGTTTATAACAAGAGTTGGGGTGTCTCTATGTGAAAAGCTGCCTTGGGGCACTGTTCCAGACAACCCTATGATGAGGCACTCTAAAACAGGAGGCCAGAACAGTGTTGAGACCAGTTTCCACGATCATCAAGCTTCTTTTAAAGAGCTATTATCTCTCAATCAGAGGACAAGGGCTGTGAATGATTCAGTTCAAGTTTAGAGGACATTCTGAAGTCTGATTCAATTCAATAGTCCTAGGAAACATGAAGACTAAGTTTCTCAATATGAGGGATTTTTTTTTCAGATGGAAACTAGAACACAACTTTGTAATGGCTTTGTGGTTCAATAAATTAATATAAGGGTTTGGTTCAGAACGCAGTACAGTTGTGTGATAAATTGTGGTTTGGGGTTCTTGGTCTGGCTGAGGTCCCAAATCTGAAGGCCTCAAAGCCTGCAGAGCTGTGGCTTGGGATGACTAAGAAGAAATCTCTTACTCGCAGAAGGAGGTAACAGCTGAATGCAGAACATCATGACTCCACAAGAGATCGGGCCCGACTCCTTTCTGCAGCTGTAGCTTTGGGGTATGGGTCTCTATTTCTTTCTGCCATAGTCTCACACGGTCTGGTCCAGAGTAGATGTTATTCTGGATAGTAATTAGAAACAGTGAAAGTAATCTTTGGGGACTGCTGGAGGAGAGAAAGTATCTTTATATTTACACATTCTGGACTTGATTATAAATCCTAGAGCATGGCCACTCCTGGGACTTGCTTCTCTTGGCAGCGCCCTGGCTACATGATTAACTGACTACTGCCATCTAGTGGCCCTGGAGGCCTTCGATGCTTACAGCACCCTAATGGAGAAGACATTGGGCATTGATATTCAGAAAACCTATACTTAATTAGGCCAGCAGATATTAGGATTGGCCTACAGGTAGAATTAAAGATCAATCACTCTTGGATAGCCTCCTCTGCAATTTCTCTGCTTTGGCATAGATTAAAAGAGAAATGAAAATCAGCGCTTATTGGTCATCAATGTGAACTTATTTGGGGAGTGAATTCAAATTGCCATTCAGATTCATACCAAGACTCACTATAAAGTACATGGATAACAGTCTAAAATCTCTACTCAGTTGCCCATTAAGGCTCCTACAGGGGGTCAGTCTGGATTATAAGAAGCCTTTAGTTGAGAGGAAGAAATCTGGGCTCCTGCATCTATTTTCAAATGGACTGTATCATCCTGTCTAGGAAGCCCCAGAATTCAGACTCCCAGGCACTGGGTACAAAGAGTCCTTTTCAGGGGAGGAAGAACAGTAACCTGGGGGATGAACCCTGAAGTTCAGCTGTGCAGAGCTGAGGATTAACTGCCTGGAGTGGTTGTTCTGAAAGCAGACACACAGATACTCAGGGACAGAGCATATCAAAAGAACTGTAGGTCTGGACTTTTCAAGGAGCTTAAGAAATAAATCAGATAAACAACATAAGTAATTGGTAAATGTGCCTGTGTTAGTTGTCAAGCTGGATAAGAAGTTTGCAGTGACCCAGCGTATTTGCATATACAACCTCAGAAGCGTACAGACTGAATCTATCCAAACATGTGAATGAAGCCTGCATATTTTCTTTTCACTTGCAGTGGTTTCTTTTGTTCCCAAATTATAGCCCAGCCTCAGTGAGGCTAAGCACTTTCCCTCTAAAGCTAGAAATGGACCCGATCACTCTCCCACTCACCCCCTCCACCTCGGGCTTCAGTCCTCTTATGTGGAAAATGAAGGGGTTGGTTTAATTGCCCCTCTGAGCTCTTCCAGCTGAATTTGTGTTCTCTAAGTCTAAAGTTTCGCTTATGAGGTTTACTAACATTTTGGTTAAAGTTCCAGCTCTGGGGGGCTGACTCAGGACATTCTAGTATCACTTTGAGCACCGCCTATGGAACACTTCATCCAGAAAGTAAGACCATTTCACTTGAATATGAATGCACCATAACAGGTTTTATAAGGAAGACTTAATAAAAAGCATTGATTTCCAGCTTGCCTTTAATTCTCTCTCTGACTTTAGCAAGTCATTCATTCACTTATACTGGCTTTCTGCATCTAGAAATCTTCACAATAACTTTTATCTTCTCAAAGTTGTTGAGAAGGTTGGGGAAAGCATAAACAGATACAAGATGTGCTTCCTTTAAAAGTTCAGTATGGTCAGGTATGGTAGTGATGCAAACAAATGATCCCAGCATTCAAGAAGGTGAGGCAAGAAGATTGTGAGGTGGCAGGAATCTGGGCTACACAGCAAAACCCTATTTTTTAAAAAAAATTCTCTGAGACCCAGTGGCCCTGCAGGCTGCACAGGTGGAAGATGCAAGCAACCCAACAGCCCCAGCTCTGGCTACCAGGCTCCACAGGCACCACTCCTGGAGCCCAGCACCCAGGTCTCATAGCTCCCCAGCTCATAGCTCCCAGGAGCTCTAGTTCCAGCCCAACAGGCTCCACCATCTCCATTCCTGGCACCCATCACCCAACCCCTGAAATCCAGCTTCCAATGTCCTGTAGCCCCAATTGTGGCTTGCATAAGTAGGCATCTGCCATCTGCTCCTAGCTCCCAAGGGGGTAAGACAGAGCCAGCACATGCTTGTGTGCATCAGTTCCAGCTGTCTGCTCCCAGCTCCCTCCCAGGAGACAAGACAAGGCACATCTACCCACCCAGATGTCTGTGGACACACTCCCAGCTCTGGCTCAGCTCCTGCTAGCTCCAGTTATGGCTCCTGACAGGTGAGACAGATCCCCTCCCACCCACACTGAGGCCAGACACACCAACTACTCACACTCAGCAGGTGAAACAGAAGCCCAGAGGCCAATATGGCTCAGCTCTGGTAATATTCCAGAATCCAAAACCATTGGCTAGGGAACACCTCAGGCCAATCCCCTGGCTCCAGGCTAAGCTTTCCTGGCCCTGGACCCAGATCCAGATGCTTACATCCAACCCAGTGGAACCAGTAGGCTTATCTCATGTGGTGCAAGTTCAAACTGACCTGATTGTTACCTGCTCTGGGCCTCTGGAGAAGCTCCAGACTACAAGGGCAACTGGTTGGTTCCTCCAGTACAAAAGCAAAAGTGAAAACCTGAAGCCTAGACCACCCAACATTTCATAACTAATAAGAAGACAATGAAGACATCTAAAGAAAACAAAAGTCAGCCTTCAATTCAACTAAGAAACATTTGAGTTTCATAACAGAATACAAACCAAAAAACAAATCCACATGGCAAAATCATAATGAGAAAACAATAACATGAAAAACCCAAATAAGAAGTCCCTCCACTCCTACAGTGATGATCCCCTAGAAGTAATCCAGGACACAGATCTTAAAAGAACTATCACAAACATGCACAAAGAATTCAAGGAAATTAAGGAACACACAAACAAATGAATCAAAGAACTAGAAGGAGAAAGAGACAGTCTAAAAGAAGAGAATGATAAAATTGGGAATGATGTGGAAAATACTGAAGAAAACTCAAGCTGAAAAGAAAAAGGAAATCGAACACTCAACCAGTCAACGGGAAAGGATGGGAGAAAGCCTCAGTAACAGAATGAATGAAGTAGAAAATAGACTATCAGCACTGGAAGATGACATAGAAGAACTAGAATGTTCAGGCAAAGATTATGAAAAATTAAAAAACAGGAGTGGAATAATCATGAAATCTGTGGAACCATGAAAGGACCAAACCTCCCTATCATAGGTATAGAGGAAGGAGAAGAATCCCAGAATAATGGCTTTGACCAGATCATCAACAAAATTATACATGAAACTTTCCCCAAATTGAAGAAAGACATACCCATACAAATACAAGAAGCACATAGAACACCAAATAGACAAGACCAGAAAAGAAATTCCCCATGTCATATCATATTAAAAACACTAGACACTCAAAACAAAGACAGAATCCTGAAAGCTACAAGAGAAAAATAAATCACATATAAGGGAAACCCATCAGAATTACAGCTGACTCTTCAATGCAAATGATGAAAGCCAGAAGAGCTTGGACCAAAGTATTCCCAGTTCTAAATGACTATAGTTGCGAACCCAGAATACTTTACTAGCAAAAATGTCTATTATAGTTGAAGGAGCAAGAAAAATCTTTCATGTCATAAATAAGATGAAAGAATACATGTCCAGAAAACCAACACTTCAGAAAATACTTGAAGCAGTACAAAGAGCAGAAGAAAGGAATGACTATTCCCAAGCAGCAAGAGAAAGTAATTAATGAAAGTATAACTGTGAGAATACAAATCTAGACCAAAAATGCAAACAGAAACTAAATTGATGGGAAGATATATACATCTCTCAATAATAACTTTAAATATTAATGGCCTGAACTCCCCAATAAAGAGACACAGACTGGGAGAATGGATTAAGAAATTAAATCCATCTTTTTGCTGTCTACAAGAAACCCACCTCACCTTCAAGGACAGGCACCATCTTAAAGTGAAAGGATGGAAAAAATATTCCAAGCAAATGGTACTAATAAGCAAGCAGGAATTGCTATTCTAATATCAAACAAAATAGACCAAATTAAAACTAATCAGAAGAGGTGAAAAGGGTGACTACATTCTTATCAAAGGAACAATTAACCATGAGGATTTCACAATCATGAATATATAAGAACCAAACACTGGTGCACCAAACTTTATAAAGACAATAAAAAGATTAATCCCAACACACTAACAGTAGGGGACTTCAATACCACACTATGCACATTAGGCAGGTCAACTGGACAAAGATTAAACAGAGAGATATCTGAACTGAACAATACAATACACAAAATGAACCATAACAGACATCTACCAAATATTTCATCCAAACACCAAAGAATATACTTTATATTCAGCACCCCATGGTATGTTCTCCAAATTAAACCACATTCTGGGACACAGAACAAATCTGAAGAAATACAAAAAAATATGAAACAATGCCATGCATTCTATTAGACCACAGTGCAAGAAAGATTAATATCAACACCAGAAGAAGCCCTACTATCTACAAAAACTCATGGAGATTAAACAACACACTCCTGAATAATGAATGGGTCAAGGGAGAAATAAAGAAATATAAGTATTCCTGGAATTAAATGAAAAGGTCAATACAACACAACAGAACCTATGGGACACTTTAAAACCAGTCCTAAGAAAGAAATGTATAGCCCTAAGTGTCTACATTAGAAAAACAGAAAAAAACACAAATAAAGGACCTAACACTGAAATTAAAAACACTTGAGAGACAACAAATGAATCCCAAATACAACAGACAAGAAGAAATAACAAAAATCAGAGCAGAGATCAATGAAATAGGAACAAAGAAAACAATACGAAGAATCAATGAATCCAAGAGCTGGTTCTTTGAAAGGATAAGCAAGATAGATAGACCCCTAGCCCAGTAAAGAAAGAAAGAGCAACTCCAAATCAATAAAATAAAAATGGGAAACATCACAGCAGATAATGAAAAGATCCAGAAAATTATATGAGAATACTTTATTATTGTTTAATATTTTTATTGAAGTTTTGTGCATTTCATACATCATTTCTCAGTCTAGTTTAGACTCATTTCCCTTTCCATGCCCCCAACCCCTCCTTGAGTTCATGCATTCTGCCATACATGTCTTGTATCTTTTCCTGAGTCTTTTTAAAGTTTTTCAAAGCAGAGGATTATTGTTTGGGGGAGAACTTTACTGTTTCAGTTGGAGCTTTGGCCCAGTTCTTTTGTTGTTGTTG
The DNA here is from genome assembly GCA_009823505.1 of Rhizomys pruinosus. Classification (NCBI taxonomy): domain Eukaryota; kingdom Metazoa; phylum Chordata; class Mammalia; order Rodentia; family Spalacidae; genus Rhizomys; species Rhizomys pruinosus. The sequence goes on from VZQC01000299.1 coordinate 2,564,175, forward strand.
TTCCCTCCAATTTGTATTGCTTCAAAACATGCTTTAACATATATATATATATATATATATATATATATATATATATATATATATATATATGTGTGTGTGTGTGTGTGTGTGTGTGTATGTATGTATATATGTCACACCTATACTAAAATTATGTCGTCTGAAAATAAACTATGTTATTTCCAAATATTTCAGGATTCACACTTTTCCCTTTTAATTTTATACTACTCTAAAATATGCATGCATACATACCCTCCACCCATATACCAAGATTACAAAGTCTGAAAATAAGAAGTAGGTTAATTCTAGAGCCTGTTAAGGGATTCACATTATAAGAGTACAGTTGCTTTCAGCTAAAGAGGAATAAAACATTAACATTGCTGACTTTGTCTTACAACTAAGTACTTGGTGCTAGCATCTACAAATGGGGGATACCATTCATTTGTTTTTATGGGACTGTGTTACTTCACTTAACATAAAATCTTCTAGTCTATCCATTTACCTAAAAAGTTCATGAATACTTTAAAACCCTATACTATATTAAATTGGAAAACCTAAGAAAAATGGTTGACTATCTGGAATCATGCAAAGCACTAAAGCTTAACCAAGAAGAGATTGACAGCTTAAACAGATCCATAACATATGAGGAAATTGAAATAGCAATACAAAATCTCCCAAGTAAAAAAAGCCCAGACCCAGATGAATTTACAGCAGAATTCTATAAGACATTTAGAGAGGACCTACAACCCTATTACTCAAATTATAGAAATACAGGGAAATCTCTCAAGTTCTTTCTATGAAGCCAGCATCACTCTAATACCAAAACCAGGCAAAGATACAAACCCAAAAGAAAACTATAGACCCATTTCTTTAATAAACATAGATGAAAAATTCCCAACAAAATACTCTCAGCCACATATAGGCACACATCAAAAAGGTCATCCACCATGACCAAGTCAGATTTATACCAGAGATGCAAGGTAAAACAATAAATGGCATAAAGCATATAAACAGACTGAAAGACAAAAACCACATGGTCAACTCAATCGATGCAGAAAAGGCCTTCAATAAAATTCAACATGACTTCATGTTTAAAGTCCTAGAGGGAATTGGACTGGAGGGAACATTCCTCAACATAATTGAAGCCGTATACAACAAACCTACAACCAATATCATTCTAAATGGGGAAAAATTAGAAGCATTCTCCTTAAAGTCATGAACCCAGCAAGGCTGCCCCCTATCCCCACTCCTTTTCAAGATAGTGCTTGAAATGCTTGCTAGAGCAATAAGACAAAAAGGGAAATTAAAAGAGTACTGATTGGAAAAGAGGAGGGAGGTCAAACTATCCCTTTCTTCAGATGACATGATAGTTAACTAATGGATGCCAAAAACTACACCAGAAAACTCCTAGAAATGATTAACAGTTTCAGTAAAGTGACAGGTTACAAAATTATTCTAGAAAAATCAGTAGACTTTCTTTATGCCAACAACAAGCAATTGGAGAAGGAATACAGGGAGACTTCCCCATTCATGATAGCCTCAAAAAAATAAAGTAAAATATCTTGGGAACAAACATGACCAAAGACACTAAAGATCTCTACAGTGAAAATTGTAAAGCTTTGAAGAAGGACATTCAAGAAGACATCAGAAGATGGAAGGACCTCCCATGCTCATGGATTGGAAGAATTAATATAGTAAAAATGACCATCCTACTCAAAGTAATATATAGTTTCAATGCAATAGCAATTAAAATCCCCATGACTTTATTGACAGAATTAGAAAAAAAACAGATATCCTAAAAGTCATATGGAAAAACAAAATATCCCAGATGGCCAAAGAAACCCTGAGTACAAAGAGCAATGCATGGGGATTACTATACCAGACTTCAAACTACATTACAGGGCTATAGTCATAAAACAGCCTGGTAGGGGCTGGAGAGATGGCCTAGCGGTTGAGTGCTGACTGCTCTTGCAGAGGACCTTGGTTCGATCCCCAGCACACACATGGCGGCTGAGAACCGTGTTTAACTCCAGTTCCAGGGGAATCCAACACCCTCTTCTGACCTCCGTGGTATTACATGACATGGGTGCACAGACCTACATGCAGACAGTATATTCATACACATAAAATAAATAAAATTTTTAAAAAACAGCTTGTTATTGGCACAAAAACAGACCCATAGATCAATGGAACAAAATTGAGGATCCAAACATGAGGACATGCAATTTCAGTCACCTCTTATTTGACAAGGGTGTTGGGGTAAAGAAGACTCAATGGAGGAAATACAGTACCTTCAGCAAATAGCAAATGGTGCTGGCAAAGCTGTGTTACCACTTGTAGAAGAATAAAACTAAACCCCTACCTTTCACCCTGTACAAAGATCAACTCCAAATGGATCAAAGACCTCAATGTGAAAGCTGAAACTCTGAAAATGATAGAAGAAAATTTTGGCAATAACCTATAAGACACAGGTGTAGGAAAAGACTTTCTAAATCAGACAACAGTTATATAGGAAATAAGATCAACAATCCACAAGTGGGACCTCATTAAACTCAAAAGCTTCTTTACATTGAAAGAAACAAAGAAGTGAAGAAAAACCCAGAGGATGGGGGAAACCTTCACCAGTGTCACATTTGATGGAGGTTTAATATCCAGATTGTATAAATTACTCAATAAACAAAGGTGCAAGAAAACAAATAATCCAATCAAAAGATGGAGCAAAGAGCTGAACAGAGCTTTCACAAATGAAGAAGTAAAGATGACTGAGAAACATCTTAAAAAGTGCTGAACATTATTGTTATATTTCTGTTTATCTGAAAGCAACTATGTTGTTATAATGTAAATCTCTCAACTGGCTCTAGAATCCACCCACCACTTATTTTCAGACCTAGTAATTACTGTATATGGGTGGAGAGTATGTATCCATATTTTAGAGTAATATAAAATTAATGGAGGTAAATGCGAATTCCTAAGCATAAAAAAAAAAAAAAAAAAAAAAAAAAACACTGATAGAAAGATGCAGGACAGGTATTGCAGAATGCATGATCTGGGGTGGGGTGGGGTGGGGGAAAGGTAAAAGGGAATATGCCTAAACTAAATTGAAAAATGATGTCTGAAATACACAAAACATCAATAAAAGCATAAAAACATCAAGGCCGCTCTATAGCATAAAGACAGATAACTAATTGTCACAATCAGGCCTGGACCTGGACATATTCACTGCTTCTGATGAGTCAGTAGAAATCGTTTTCCTACACATTTCACTAACTGGATTTCCTCCAGTCATAGCTCAATGAAGAGTATCTTTCAAGTTGTTGTATATGATAAATGGTCTGTGGATAACCACCCTGTGAACATAGTAGGCCACTCAGCTGCACTAAGATAGTCATACAGATTGGAGATTCTGGAAGCACGTGTTCATCTAGGCTCCCTCTCACCTGCTGCTGTCCTGTCTTCAGGGTGTCTGTAGCAATCCTGCTTACTAGATTAAAAGGTGCTGCACAAAGCTTCAATAAAAAATTGGCTTTGAAAAAAATTTTTTAAAAAGGTGCTGAAAATAAGTGTTGAAGATGACTAGTAATTAAGGAAATGCAAATTAACACCATTTTAAGATTTCATCTTACCCCAGTAAGACTGGCTATGATCAAGAAAACAAATGATACCAAATACTGGAGAGGTTGTAGGGAAAGAGGAACACTCATTCACCGCTGGTGGGAATGCAAACTCATCTAACTCCTATGGAAAGCAGTTAAAAGACTCTTAAAAGACTCAAAATGAACCTACCACTTGACCCAGTCACAGATTCATCCTATTGCCGAGATACATGCACAACCATGTTTATTGGCAGCTCTGTTCACAACAGCCAAGAGCTGGAACCAACCCAAGTGCCCCTCAACCAAGGAGTGGATACAGAAAATGTGGTATATCTACACAATGGAGTTCTATGCACTGGTAAAGGAAGATGACATCATCAACTTTGCAGGTAAATGGATGGAGCTAGAAGATATTATATTAAGTGAAGTAACAGTCCCAGAAAAACAAACGATGAATTGTATCCTTCATATGTGGATGCTAGTGCCAATAACCCAGTTATAAATATTTCTTGTGGAGAGGGATATATATTAAAAGAACAACAACAGAAAGACTGCATCAGAAAACTGACTGAAATGGTGAATCGGGAGGGATGGGAAGGGTGGGAGAGGGACACGGGTGTATATTCGATTAATGTATATTGAATTGACGTAAGTTCAACAAGTATCCAATTTTGCCCAGACTCTATCTACAGGTTACATGGTGTTTTAGGAATTAGTAAAAGTAAATATGTGTATATTAAACAACATTGGTTTAAAGGTTCTGAAAAAAACAGCAATGCACCCAAGTTAATCAGAAATATAAATTGTTGTTATCCACATTTGTTTTACTTAAAATCTGTATAACAATAACTTTGGGATTGGCACATACAAATGTTCTCTATAATTTTTCTGTTGTACAGTATCTTGTAGCATTCTCTTTTATCTGTAGGATGATTTAACTTAAAAAATTAAGTTTGCTTCCCAAGTTAACCACATACAGTGTTAACCAAAACAGCTTGGGTGAATTTGATGAAATCTGCGTCTTGATTCCAGCCTATGTGTAATACAACTGCCTTTTTGAGACTCATGGGTCAAAAAACAAAAACCTAAAATAAAAAGGGGGGATACAGATATATATATGAAACCTTTTTGTCAAAAACTTTGCAATTCAAATCTTAAAACTAATTAGGGGAAAAGATTTGTATGTTCCAACAGGTCAAAATGTCACCAACTTAACGGCTGAGAAAGAAAAGATACAGCTTTGCATTGTGTAGGATGTACCAGGAAGTACCAGCAGAAAGGCTGGCCCATCTGAACATTGAAAGGAAGAAAAGCCTCAGACTGCTACAGACATCAAATCCCTCTGTGGATCCTACTTGTAACAACTATTTATAATGAGTCCTAACGAAACTTACCTTCTAGGTGCTGCAAAGTTTTAACATGAGAGACTTTCTTACCTCCCCTCCATAGAACAAGGAGAAATATGATGATGAGGAGGAGGTCGTTCTCTAACTGTAAATTGGAGCCAACTGTTACAGAGGTAATCTCTTATAAAACCAGTAAAACCGCCTTCTTTTTTTTTTTTTTTTTTTTTTTTTTTTTGTGGTTCTTAGCCTCTTGCCTCTCACTTAGCGCCTTTAACAGGCTGTGCTATCCCACAGCACAACTGACCTTCTTTAATTGACTAATAGACATAGGAACTGGAAAAGGATTATTCTCTATTCAGCCTATTACACGACCAATATAATACTAAAGTCTCCATATAGCATTGTACTTAAGCAAAATATATTCAATCACAGGAGAGCTCTGATATCAGCAATAGGATTAATTAACCAAGGAAATTTTGGCCAGGGGATCCAAGCTCCCAAAAAAGGTAAAAGGCTCTCTTGCCTGTAAACTGGGGAATACCTGCAAGAAAAAGGCGGTAAGGCCTGCTTCGAGAAACCCCTGATGTGAGCATGGGACGATGTATTGAGACCTCATGCTTGCAAGTGTACAGTTGTCTTCTGGAATACCAGAGAGTGTTACCAAAAGCAAACTAAACCAATAAAGCAAATTAGGTCTCCTTGAGTCAAGCAAGACTCCATGTCAGACACCAACTACAAAGCTCACCTGCCTGGAAATACTGTCGCAGTGGCAGCCATATGCCTGTATATCCCAAATCTAATTGGCTACTAGTTCACGCCCGCTCTCTCCTTGGAGAAATAACCCCATGGCTGTGCCACCAACTACAAAATCCTCTTAAGTGGTTAGGAAGCTATTATAAGCCAACAGTTAAGAGCCCTAGCATACTGTTAACAAGAAAATAACAGTAATGCATGGTTAATATACCATCCAAAATCTGGATCTACCGATAACAAGTAACTACCATAAATTAGTACTGTTTTAAATGCCTGTATTCCTAATTGTTTGTGCTTCATTAGTAGGATTGAAAGGTTATTCCTGGACAAACTGTCAGCCCATGAAAGGAAACAGCCAGAATTGACCAGAGTCCAAAACAACAGCTCCAGAGAAAGTAGACTGTTTTGCTTCTCGTCCACCTGTGCCCCTTTTCTAAGCCTAGAGAACCATCTGCAGAAGAAGGGGTATGGTAGAATGTAAAGGCTGCGATTGGGGTGAATGGTGAAACTACAGCAATATACTCTGGGCACTTATTTGATCAACTTGATTGAACATACAAGCCCCCCCAGCTGGATGGTGGGACCCTTGGGCTGTGTGGGTTTGGGCACAACTGCTTGCAAATTGGTTTTATATGAAGGTTGTTTGTATTCATAAATTATTACTTATTGCTAAAAAATAAAAAAAAATAAAGAAGTAATAGAAGAAAAAGAAAGATGACATGAAATTTGCAGGTAAATGGATGGAACTAGAAGCCATTGTGCTAAGTGAAGTAACACAGTCCCAGAAAAACAATTATATATGCTGTCCCTCATTTGTGGATCCTAGTACCAGCATAGTACCATATGCAAGTCATGCTGGGTGATTTTTTTTCTCTTTTAGTAAATATAATACCACATTCCCTGATGCTACTATAGATTTGAAGTTTATGTCTTTATTTTCCTAAGTTCTAACATTTATGAGAAAGAATCAATGTCTTCTACATTGTCTACATATTATATGGTATTTTAATACTTAGTAAAAGTAAAAAATGTCTATATTAAACATCATTGGTTAAAAGGTTTTAATAAAAATGCTAATACATTTAAGCTTAAAAAAACTCCATTAAAACATACATCAACCTGCTACATAACCTGAGAATGTAAAGTTATAGTTCTTTGTTCCTGAATGTTAAATTACTGTTAAAATATGAATTGAAACATGTTTTAGAATTAACCTATAGCTTATTTTCAAACTCTGTTATTTTTTAATATATATGCAGAGTGTATATATGTGTATTTTGGAATAATATAAAATTAAAGGGAACAACAAAAACAAAAACAAAATTCTATTTGATTTTTTTTATATCATGAGTTTTTTGCCTGCATGTATCTAAGGGCACTCATATCATGCATTGCTGGCAGAGGTCAGAAGAAGGTGTCGGATTTCCCTGGAAGTGGAGTTATGGACAGTGGGTACTCAGAATTGAACCCAGGTCCTCTGCAAGAGCAGCCAGTGCTCTTAACCACTGAGCCATCTCTCAAGCCCTGAAAAACCCTATATTAAAAAAGGAAAATAAAACATTGTGCTGGGAAGAAGTTTCAGTGGGTAAGAGTGATTATTGTGTGTGCCTGGGGACTTGAATTTGAATGACCAGCATCCATAAAATAAAAAAATAATAAAAATTTAAAAAGGCGGGGATGGCTGCATGTGTCTGTAAACCAACCACTGGGAGGGAAAGACAGAGACAGGGAGATCCTGGGAGTTTGCTGGCCAGCCAGCCCAGCATAAATGACAAGCTTTTAGTTCAATGAGAGACCCTGTCTCAAGGGAATAAGGCAGACAGCAATAAAAAGGCTTACACACTCATATGCATACACACACACACACACACACACAGAGAGAGAATAAGCTTTAAATAGTTTTTTTTATGTTTAGATTAGGTTAAATCTACTTACTATTATAAATCTCTTCCAGATGACACCCATCAAACAAGCAGCCAAACAGATCTATTTCTGAAAACCACAGACTACTTCTAGGGGAAAAAAAAAGAATAGACTAGGTCAAATCTGTGATAAATCAGTCCCCTTATAAAGCAAGAAAGCCAAGGCCCTTCTTCAGGTTGTTTCTTTCCATCCTTAGAGGTTGGTTGGCTGCAACTGGGGCTGTGATAGAGATAAGATGGCTCAGAACCCCAGATATGTTGCTTTTCGTGGATGTTTTGTAAAAAGAGAAGCTGGATCTCAGTTTTCACCTGGAAGGTGTGATCCCATTTCCCCTTTTCCACTGTCAACCTCGCCATGAAAGAATAGCAGACACAACCTGAAAGATATGATTCATAATTGTCAATATCATTTGTGTCATTTTGATGCACTAACTCTATTACGTTAATTGCTTTCCTCTCTACACTTTATTTTAAGGTGAACATTAATTGATTCCCAACTGTAATCACAATTATGGTGAGTTATCCTGATTAATGGAAGATATGATTAATAGGTAGAGGTGCAACTGCCTCTTCTTACCCAGGAGGAGATGATGTATGTTAGTACAACTCCATGGTAGGCTGCATTTTCCTCAAGACTCTAGAGCTAATGCATAGCTATCAATCACCAAACTCCACTGTTCTTTCTGTCTAGTTGGTTGGATGCAACTTCCACCTGGCCTAGCCTGTTTCTCGCTGCCCACTGACTCTCAGGCTTGCATAAGGAACTCTCCAGTTTCAGACTCCCAATGTCACCTCACAGTCCTGAAATCTGAATAATGAGTCCTGGCGGGGTTAATATGGGCAAGGTGATGGATATACACACTTCAGGCCAGACCCAGAAGAGATATCAAAGTAGCCAGGGGAGAGAAAGAATCATCCATTTGTGTACATTCTTGGCATCCTGGTAGCTATTTGCCCACTAAGCGTCTGAAGGGAAGAAGTTTATTATGAAGTTTATTATCTTCTATTATGAGCCTCTACTGTCCCAGATCACTAGGTGTCTGTTGCCCCATGGTGTTCTTCAACTCCATTCTCCCTCCACACAGCCTCCTCTTGAAGAGGATTTCCCAGTCTAAACTGTTCTCCTTATATCTCACCTGTACTATGCCCTTCTTTGTCAGTGCCCAACTAGGAGATGGAGTATCTCAACAAATGGACCGACTGGTGTAAAATCAGATGCTGAGGAAGTGACTCTCCCCAGAGACCTTGTGGCAGGCCCTTCCTCACCTTCTCTTCTTCATGGCAGCTCTTCACTTTGGTCAAGAACCCTTCCCAGAGCCTCCTCTCCTCTGGGGATCTTTACGCGGCATGTTATTATTCAGCCACCTGTGGGTCCAGAGGCCTTGTCTGCCTCGGAGACTCTCCAGAGTAGCAGGAAGGGAACAAGAAGATTTACCTTAAGCCTATGCTGTCTGACACCCGGGGAGGTTGTCTTTGAAATATTTGTTAATTTAAGGTGGCTGAAAGCCTCCAATAAGAGTATCAGTGGGAAACTCATGATTGCTGTCTGAAATACTATTAGCAATTATTGTATCCCAAGTTCTTGTTTATATTTGTTTTCCAAGAACAAAAAGGTCTTGCCTTCTGTCATGTGTCTACTCATCTATGAGGACTTAGTTTCAAGGTAACGTCTTCCCAATCTGGGTACCATCTGTCAGAGCAGAATGAACTTCCCTACCAGAGACCTGGTAAGCAACCCAAGAAAGAAATTATCTGGACCCTACCTTAATGTAGTTTGTACCTACCCAAAGACAGCCAGCACCCACTCCATTCTCCCCAGCCCTGGCCTGGGGCTAAACCCACCTGTAGGAAAGAGCCCTTGTACTTCCATAGAGCCATGTCCTTAGCTACCCAAACCTCTTGCTGAGTCGGATCAGGAATACGTTGATTCCTACAGAGCACAAAGACACGGAAGGATGCTCCAAGAAGCCTGCTCGCACCTTGTGGGCAGGATTCCAGGGTACAGCCTTTGGCCCTGGCCTCAGCTATTTCACTTTTTAATAAGTCTTCCATCACTCTCAGTGTCTTGTGCTTTATTTGCAGACTTCACTGGAATCCTAAGGGGACGAAGACAGAGTTTGGTATTTCGCACATGATGAAGCACAGCTTCTCTGATTCAAGGGGCCCATTTGGAAGCTATACTTCTGGATCCTTGCCCACACCTTTGCTTTCCTGGACCATCTCCTCCCTGCAGTCACCTGGTCACCTGGCAGACTCTTCCCCCAGTAAATTTAGCAAACAGATTTCAGCCACCAGGATTCCCTTTCTCTCTATTTCCTCTTTTCTTCCATGACCCACCTTCGGACTAATTTTAAGGAAAAAAAAAACTTTCCCTTAAATGTATGAATTGAGCTACCAATTAAGAATTGAATTTCAGGGTTGGCAAGTTGGCTCAGTGGTTAAGAGAACTGGCTGCTCTTGCAAAGGACTGAGGTCCGATTCCCAGCACCCACAGGGCAGCTAACAACTGTCCATAACTCAATTCCAGGGGATCCGTCGCCCTCTTCTGTCCTCCAAGAGCATTGCACAGCACTGTGCACTTAAACACATGAGGCCAATACAGTCATACATGTAAAATAAAATATTTTTAAAGAAGAATCCAGTTCTAGGAGGACATGAGTTGTGCTTTCTTTTCCCTTGCATATCTGGTCTGCCTGAGATTCAAACTCCAGCTCCTCTACTTACTGATCATATGACCTTGGGCAAATCACTTGACTTTTCTGAACCTCATTTCCTCATCCATAAGATACAGTCAATAACTCTACCAATCTCAGAGAGTTACTGTGAAGATTGAATGAGGTGAAGTAGGGAGAAGATAGATGTTAGGTTTTCTGATTGGAGCATTACTATGTTGTAGCAGCAGATACTATTCGGCTTAATACTAAGCAGGACTGCACTTCCCCAGCAGAGCTGGCCATTGCCATCTTGTTTGGGCTCACATTAGGCCCATCCCCACAGCTCGACTATCATCACTACCAATAGTATTCAAATGTCTTCTCATGGAAAATCAGGCTAGAAATGCACTTACACAGGAACTGCTTTGTTGAAACCAGGGGCCTACACTTTGCTTGCATGTGTCAGTTTCATCACAGCATTGTACATTGTAAGGATTTGTGGTTGTTGAACCTTCCATCAGCCTCAGGGCCTTGCTGCTCCTAATTGGTTCAGTTTCAAAATAGCTCAGCCCTTCCAGGCAGAAGAAGCTGGAGGCTAGGTCCTGATGAACAGTTAAGAGATGTGTGTGGGCAGGGGTATATGTAAATATTTAACCACCTCAGAAGAACTGAAACTCAGAGCTATGGATGTGTGTTTAAAAGATTATGTTGCAAGTGGGGCCATCAGCAAGAGCCTAGTTCTTAACCTGCCACAGAGACAGCAGGCCTATGTTCAACTTGGTTCAATTTAACAGATTTCAATCAACATCTACTAAGTGCCTAGGACTGCAGCCAACAGTCCAACTGATACCAAAAAAAAAAAAAAATGTGCCCTGTCTTACTCTGGAAAAGCTATGTAACTACATTTCTTTTTGGCCAAATCCCTGACAGAAACAACTTAAAGGCTAAAGGCTTTCTTTCAGCTCATAGTTTCATAGGGATCAGTCCATGGACTCTTGGTCCTGTGTGCTTGGGAAGGATATCCTTATGGCTGCCGCATATGCTAAGGGAAATTCTTTCCTTTATTTCTACAGGAACCAGATAATAAAGGGATAATAGAGGAGGTAACCAGGGAAGATGTAGTCCCAAGGGCACGCCTCCACGTGACCTGCTTCACACACCTAGGCCCCCTTCCTTCCTTTCATCACATCCCAATAGTACCACCATCTTATGAATCCATCAAGAACTCAAGCTGTTCATTAGTCCAAAACCCTCATGACTTAATCATCCTCAAAAATACCATCTTGGACATGCCCAGAAGTATTTCTCACTTCAATCAAGTTGGCAATCAAAATTAACCATCACAAATAAAATCCCCATAGCATCTGAGGTTTCTTTCTTGCCTGGTATCATCTAGGGTCAGGTGCTGTATGGATCAGCTGGCCCCCAAATTGTGTGTTTCTCATCTCTCTCTGAACCCATCACCTACTCTAGAAATGTCTTCCTTCTGGCCCTGGCAGTGGAGAAAAGCCCCAGTCTAGTCACTTCATCTCTGCTTTGTTGTAACTACTAATATTCCATTAACCAAAATGGGCACATGGAACCAGACATGGTGGCACATGCCTTTAATTCCAGTACTTGAGAGGCAGAAACAGGCAGATCTCTATGAGAGTTCCAGGCCAGCTGGGGCTACAGGAAGACCTTGCCGTAAAAAGTAAAATAAAAAAATAAGACAAAATAGGGACAAAGGAAAGCCTTAAGATAAAGGGCAAGAAGCTTTATTTCATGTGCTACAAAGCCAAAAATGCCAGCTCTGTGGAGCAACATCACCAATGATGGGAGAGCAGAGTCCTCTGTACAAACTGATCCAATCTGCTTCATGTTCTAAATTGTGAGTCACAATAAAACAGCCAGATCTGGACCCTTCAGTCAGTGAGAAAGAGTGAGTGTGGTTGTTGTTGCTTGTGCTTCCTCTGGAGCAAGCATGACAGAGAGGAAGCTGGACAAGAACCCAGAGGTCATGGTGTTTCGACCCACTGCCCACGTCTCCAGCTGTGTATCAAGAGCAGTACTTAGGTCACACCTGCTGGTTCTCAGAAAATGAGATACTTGTTTTACTCATTAAATGTATCTGTCTTATCCATTCCAATAGTTAAATGTTTCTCCTTGATGTTCTTTAAGATTTTAATTAGTTTTATGTATGTATATGTATGTGTGCCCATGTTAGGTTGTGTGCACCATGCATGTGCAGTGCCCATGGAGGTCAAAAGGGGATGTCAGATCCCCTGGAACTGGACTTATAGGCAGTTGTAAACCATCTAATGTGAGTGCTGGGAACCAAATCTGGGTTCTCCTCAAGAGCAGTATGCTGAACCATCTCTCCAGCCTCCTCTTTGATGTTCTCAATCAAGAATTTGGAGTATGGAAATCTTGAAGCATAAGCAGAATGATGGATAGAGGGCTACAGTTTCATTAGGGAATCAGAAGGACAAGTACCAGAAGCAGAGGAACATTAGCCTCCCGTTCCACCAAAACAACGAAAACTACCGTAGCAAAGGGAATTCCCATTTCGAATTTGTAAAAGCCTCAGTTAGGTCACTAGGGCTTTTATGATAAAGTGGTGATCCCACTCTCTATAGCCATCTTCAATTCACAATATCCAAGTCATATTACCTCATTTCCTCTCAGAAAGTCTGTGGGTGACAGTAAGAAACTTGGCAACAACTCCCATAATGCTCTTGTAGTTAGGCTAAAAATATAGGCAACATATAATTGAACCAAGTTGTGTGGGCCTTCTCCCACCAGCAGTCAGCCCACTCTCCTGAGGATAAATGCAGCAGAGCAAAACCTACTCCAGGAGCACGTCAGAGGGCAAAACACAAAACTTTATTTTCTAGTACAGGGTATATAGGAGGTGCACTAGACAGCTTTAGTGTCAACTTGACACACCTGGGTTGAGGGAGCCTCAACTGGGGAATTGGCTCCATTGGACTGGCCCGTGGGCACATCTGTGGAGTATTGTCTTGATTGCTGAGCAATGTGGGAGCACCCAGCCCACTATGGGTGGTGCCACCCTGGGCAGGTTGTTGTGTACTGTATAAGAGGGCAGGCTGGGCATGGGCCAGGGGAGCAAGCCCGTAAACAGCATTCCTCCATGGCCTGTGCTTCAGCTCCTGCCTACAGGTTCCTGCCCTGTGTTCCGGCCTTGGGTTCCCTAAGTGATGAACTGTAACCCAGGAGATGTGAGCTGAATAAACCCTTTCCTCCCCAAGTTGGTGTCGGTCAGAGTGTTTTCTCACAGCAATGGAAGACAAACTAGAACAGGAGGCTTCTACCAATCAGCACAGAGAGCATCAGAGTGCATCCAATCATTGAAAAGGTCAACTTAATCATGCAGTTACATAGTCCTCAGGCTACACATGCTTCTATAAATGATCACGTGTTGTTTACAAGCCCAATGCGGGGGGGGGTGCAACTGATCATGGCAAGGGGGCTAGGAAGGGCGCCATGTTGATAGCACAGCAATAAATTTAGCAATCAGACCCAGGAGTGGCCTACATGTCCCCCCCCCCGCCTTTTTTTTTACATGGCCCCCTTTTTATTTACTTATAAATTGCCCTGAGGAGGGGAGGCATGGAAACCCATCTGTAACATATTACATGCTTGAACAAGGCTAGGTGTCTTGACCATCCAGTCATGTCAGGGCCCAATGGCCCTGGACAGGGGCCTGAGTAGGACATGTTCATGCACAATTTCAGCCAACATCGCTATCTCTTGCCATTGTGCCCTTACCCTAGACCAAAGCCACTTGATGCAACTGAGCAAGACCAGAAACACAATTACCCAAAGCAAGAGTTTGAAGGGGTTGCTGAACTGAGAGTCCCATCATGTGCAACATGGCTTCTACTAATGAGTGTCCAATTGAGTCTGTAAATTTATGATGCCCAACCTAACATACTGGAGGAAGGCAGCAGCAAGTGTTGAACTCTTTTGATGTCACCGATGGCAGGTTATGAAGGGCTTGCTCTTGAGCTATTTGGATGGCAATAGTGACTCCAGCAGTCACAGCTGAGCCAATAAGCTCACTTGGCTTTCTATGCAAGGAGGCCCGTAAGCAGGAGTCCCATGTCTGATTGAATAGCCATCATAAAGAAAGAATATATAGATATTTATATATATAATATATATATATATACTTTATTTATTTTTCCGTCTTCTTGAGAGGGACAGGGTTAGTAAAGCGGTTGGTGATATTTACAGGAACAAGAAAGAAGAAACCAAGGGGCAAGCAGGTAGAGACAAAAGTGACAATACTGGAGTGTGACCTCCCATGGCAGGAGAAGTTGATGGTATATAGTAGCCAAGATAAACAACAAAAGACCACCAAGTCCAAAGCAGGGAATCCACACTGCAACATGCAGTGTGATATTGTTACAATAGTGGTGTTTGCAAAGAGCTGTGTTAACACTCCTTACTGCTGATAAGTAACACTTTCCTAAGCCACAGAAGCAAGATTGGCATTTTAGGAGGACTTACCCCAAGATCATTTCATCACCTGGCACACAGTAGATATGTAAATAATAAACTGGATAGAGGGAAGGCTGCTTGACAAATTGGAGACTGGGTCCCAGCTTTGCTATCCCAGCAGTGAGACCACAATCATGTTGAATGAACTCGTGGAACTTTAGAATCTTAGAAAACAGAAATGATCTTTGTTTCACATGGTGATTTCAGAGCTGACGAAATGGAATAGACTAACATACATGGTTCTTCCTCGAGGTACCAGGACCTAGCAATGGTGTTCTATTAAGTTACTGGGACCAAGTAATGAATATAATGTTCCATCAAAGTATAAGGACCTAGTAGTAGACAAGGTGTTCTGTCAAGGTACCAGGACCTAGCAAGAATAAATTTTTGTATACATTCCCTCTGAATTATGTACCGGAAAAATCATATTTGGATAATTCTGGGCATTGCATTTTAAGACCAGAGTTTACAAGTCTTTTCAGAAAAAAAAAATTAAAAGATGAAAATGAAGAGAAGCATAGGAAACAGAAGTGGCTGAGAAGCAAAGGAGATGAAAACAATGTAAAGGGTTCCTTGGAGCCCCAGAAGGCTTCATGAGACCCCCTAGGGGTGGAATTTAAGGAGTTCCAGTCTAGTTCCAGCATAGAAGAACATGTTGACAATTGCAGCCACAAGAATAAAGCAAGCTGCCTCATCATGCAGGGAGACTCTTGTCAGTGACACTTTCAAACCAAAGTCTGAAGGAAGGCCTGCTGGGAGTGTTTCTGCAGACACTTGTTCATCTAAAGGTAGGTTTATTGTGTGTCTACTCAATGCTCTCATCATATTCCAGAGAACATAGAATTAAAGGGGGAAAGACACAGCCTCTAGGTCTAAAAATCTCACAAAAGCCAGTGGTTCTGGGAGTTATGCTACCAGCTGCTGAGAGAACTCTGAGGAATTTGTTAGAGGGATTGTTCATGTGGGTGGGTTGTGGGACTTGTGATCTCTAAGGTCTCTTGGCTCTTACTATTTTATGATTCTATGTAAGTGATACTCTCTTTCTGCAAAGAGTCTGATCATTTAATCCAAAGATTTTTCATGAAATTAACAATTTGTAGACCCAGACCCTTCATGCTGTCATGCTAAAGCTCCATAAAAATATTATAATACCTTATATCATTAAAGTACAGTTTCCCTAATCTGCTAGAAGAACATCTTCACTGTTCTTACACTGAAATTCCTATTCAACCCACCCACAAGACCAGTTTCAATGGAGAAAGACATGAAGAAGTAGAAATGACAGATGGGACTCACCTAAGTGACCCGGTCATTGGCAGCAGAGGTCAGTAGAGCCCAGATCTCCCAAGTCCCATTTACTCTCTTGCCAGCAGATCATAATGCATTCCCCTTTGGTGGATTTTGTCCTCCAAAGCTTCGCTCTTCTCTCTCTCTCTCTCTCTCTCTCTCTCTCTCTCTCTCTCTCTCTCTCCCTCCCTCCCTCCCTCCCTCCCTCCCTCCCTCTCTTCCTCCCTCCCTTCTATCCTTCCCCTATATTGCAAACTCAGTAACTGGCAGATGAATGGACTGGCTGATCACCCAAGTTTCAGACAAGGAATCCGATATTCTTTACATTTAGGATTCCAAACACAGTCATTGTTGTGTCAGAAAAATATTAACTTTTTGAGCAGTGGACCTTGCCACCAGCCCAGGAGAATGATAAGCCCAGAGAAGGAAAGGCAATTCTTGTCCACTCACCCCAAAGGCAAGATGCATGAATGACTTCAGGTGTGATGCTGTTCTTTAAAAATAGAGTCAGAGACCTATGCAAGAACATTAGCTCTTAAGGGGGTAAGCTTTCTCCTAGAGACCAATAAACGTGTGATCTGCCTTATTCATCTGGTTTTCATTTGAAGTTGAAGTGGCTACCAGGGGCAGGTCCTGAGATCCCGACTCCTACAAATGCTGAGCTGTTTGACATGCTAATATCCTGTTGTCATTTTCCATCCCCCTGAGTGAATCTCATGACAGCCTGACAAGGCTGTTAAGAGACAGTACAAGGCACCTGTTCCCACAGTTGTCCCTCAGAGAGAATAGTCTGCTGTCCCTTCATGAGCAGGACATGTGGCAGCAAAAAGACAGCACTGAGCAGTTCCCTTAGCAGGCCTCCTGAAGTCACTGCATAAACTTCTAAACCCCAAGCTGCTTTGGAAGTCCCAGCCTTGAGCAGTCAGATGATTTGTGCAGTTTGTTCCAAGAAATACCGGAGAGAAAACACAGGACAATCTCTAGGCTTCCACCATGAAAGATCAAGCTTTGAATGGAATCCTCAAAAGGACCTTCATATTTTGGGTGACAAAAGTGTCACCAGAAGATCACCTATATCCATACAGTACACACACGCGCGCGCGCGCACACACACACACACACACACATACACACACGCATACTCATGTACAGTAGCACCTCCTAATCCCTTTAATCTTGTTCTATTTTTCTCCACGGTACTTTCAAATTTTGGAGCCACAACTCAAAGAAGCTGTGGATCCCTGCATAAGACCTGTGCAAGATCAAGCCAGCCATCACTCCCGCAGGAGAGAGGAGGGGCACATGAAGCCCCCCCCCCGAGAGCTGCGGAGCTCCAGGCAGGAGCAGTTGATGGCTACTGGGGGGAAGGAGAGTCATTTTTCTTCAAGGTGTCAGGAGTATGGCTCCTTCTGTGGATATACCTCTGTACATATAGCCAGCACTAACTGGAATCAGTGGATTATTTTAAAAGGACATGAAATTGGGAGAGAGATGCATTAATGTCATCTGGGGGGAGTTGGAAGGCAGCGGAGGCGGGTAGCTATGATCAAAGTACATTGCATACTGAATTTCCCAAAGAATAAATAAAATTATATATATATATATATATGGTTTTTAATTACCTATTTACATATCACCTGTTCCCCTCTAGCCTCCTAAGGACAAAAACTTTGTTCTTCAATTGCTTAAACCCCAGTCTATAAAATGGGGATGAGCACACTCATTAGATAACTGTTTCTTCACTTGTAACCTGAAGTCCTCTTATTGGAGATTTATTAACTTAGTTTTCAAAGACTTCAAAGTTATTAAAATGCAAACATCCCAAGAATAGCACTATAATCCTTAATAATAATTCTTAGCTAATAAATTCTGAGAGTGGGAGACTGTGGTATTATATTATGGAGCATAGATACTGTGCTAAAATTATGGGTGGGAAGAAAGCATTGAAGGAAGGAGTCACTGCATAAGAGTTAGAAACAGGAAGGAGACAGAGCATCAGGCCTGAGATGGGCATCTTGATCATTTTTCCCCACTTGGTCCTCCTGCCTAGGGGTCATCATCAAGTCTCCAGCTTTCCAAATCCACCATCATCAAATCCTACATCAGCTTTGATAAAGGGGTGCCTTCTTCTCCCCTCACACTATGGATATTGGGCCTTTGCCTTATAGAACTCAGTGATCACCTCTTCAGGCTTCCTAGTTTCTCTATGTAGCCTATTCCTTCCCAGCCAACTTTCTAAAATAGCACCTTATGTCATGATAATCACTCAGACTGTCATCAGCCTTTCAGATTCCCCCTTTCTGGCATACAATATAGAAGTCCTGTTCAGAAGTTCTTGAAAGTACTGGGTGCCAGTTCTGAGCTTGAATGTTTCCTTGCTGAAATGAGACTCTCCTGTGATCTCTCTGGTCACTGTGATCGCTGGCATTTTTGATTAGCCTGGGTATGTTGGAATTTGATAAAGGAAGTGGTTGGGGGTGATTGATTGGTACATATTTCAAATCTGGGCTCTCAATACCCATGTGCTACCTCTGTCAATTAGCCAGCCCTGAAGAGACAATGGCCCCACTGTCAAGGCTCTAGTTTCCAGAGCCCAAAACAGAAAAAAAGGAAGCTACAGTATGTGATGGTGACATCTGTAGATGAAAACAAGAGAGAGAACTAAAGCATGATTTCATTCTCTGACATGAGCCATGAGGGACAGAGGCTTCTGCCCAAGACAAGAGTCTCACCTTGGTAAATAATGTCAGCAACAAACCTGGGGAGAATCAGTACCTCCCTTGGAGCCCAAACAAAGGAAAAGAAGCATTCACTGGGGAAGAACCATGTTTTGGTGAAGGTCAGAAGAGAGGGAAGAGCCCAGAAATGTGGGAAGTTGGTGCTGACTGGTGGCTCTAGAGTGAACACTAGTAACGGTGGGATTGATCCACCTGGAGTGGAAGGCAGCGGGCAGAGGTTGGCTAGAAGTCAGAAGACAGAGGGAGAGAAGGTGGCAGGGGCTGAAGAAACGAGGCACAGGAACCTTGATAAATGGAGAGCACACCCTGGTAGCTCAAGAAGCCGGACTCAACTGTAGTCCGTGTTCTTTATTTGATGTTATGTGCCCATGAAATGCTTGAACTTTCCAATAAGAATTCTAGCTATAAAAAGGATTATTTGGCATCTGAATGGCCTATTCCCAATAGAATTACCAAAGCTCAGAGAGAATTACCTTGGAGAGTTAAGGCTTACCTGAGTAAATAGAAAAGCCTAGAATATTTAAGGAAACTGCCTTTGACTTTTCTCCATGTAAACAGAGAAAGAATGAAGCGAGCCTCTAGGGTTCCCCAGTGGAGTCACCTGGTCCATACTCCTGCATGCCTGTTCTGTAGGTCAGTTCCTGTTGCATCAGCTCCAAGATGGCGAATCTTCACTATCGACTTGACAATAATTTGGAATCACAAGACATACCCATAAGTGTCTATAAGGGTATTTCCAGAGAAGTTTAAGTAAGAGGGAAGACCCATCCTGAATTTGGGAGTACCATCCCTGGGCTAGAGTCCTGGGATGAATAGAAAGGAAACAGATGAAGCCATTCAAACACCAACAAGCACTCCCCTCTGCTTTCTGACTATGGATGCAACAGGATTAGCCACCTCACACTCCTGCCAGCCTACCTTCCTCAACATGATAGACTCTATGCCCTCAAACAGTGAGACAAAATAGACCCTTCCTCACTTAAGTTGCTTCTGATCAGGTATTTTTGTCAGAGCAATAAGTAAAGTAATATACCACCCTTTCAGGTGTTGAGCTTGACCCTTAGTTTCACTTCCAATCGTATCTCACAGCTCTCGATTTGTATTTACCCCATATGGCTGCTTTTTCATATTTACTCAGTCATCTGTCAACTATAGAACACTAACCATGTTCTGGGCACTGTACTGGATGTGGACAGTCCCTGATTTCCATTCTCCATACCCATCTTCAATTAACCCAGATTCATGAATGATTCATTCATGTGAACCGAGGGACAAGGGTAGGCACTGGGTGCAGCACAGGAAGGCGCTGCATTCATTTCAATACTGGATTGGATGGAATGTCCAAGCCACAGCAGGGACATGATCTACACAGACCTTTATTCTGCAAAGGAGTTGGGCATTAGATGAGAACCTAGTGATTAAAATCTCAGACAAACCAGGCTTGGTGGCGCACGCCTTTAATCCTAGCACTTGGGAGGCAGAGGCAGGTGGATCTTTGTTAGTTCAAGGCCAGCCTGGTCTACAGAGTGAGTTCCAGGACAGCTAGGGCTACAGGGAGATCCTGTAATAAATAAATAGATAAATAAATAAATAAATAAATAAATAAATAAATAAATAAACTCCCAGACACTAGGCAGGGTGTCATCATGTGCACTTTTAATGCCAGCAGTCAGGAGGCAGGTGGATCTCTGTGAGTTTGAGACCAGACTGGTCTACCTAGAGACTTCTAGGGTAACTAGGCCTATATAGTGAGACTTCATTTACAGGAGGAAGAAGAAAAAGAGGAAGAAGAAGAAGAAGAAGAAGAAGAAGGAGGAGGAGGAGGAGGAGGAGGAGGAGGAGGAGGAGGAGGAGGAGAGAGGATCCCCAGACACTGTCATTTTTCTTCTGGACACTCCAAGTCATCAGGCTATAATATGAGAATAATAATAATCTACCCCCAAAGTTAATGTGAAGAGAAAATGGATTATATCTGTGAAACCATTTTATAAACTATAAAAGGGATAGAGATTGTTATCTGCAGGTAGTAATAATTATCTAATTATCTGGATGTTAAAAAAAATGTGCTCCTCAGGACTGGAGAGATAGCCTAGCGGTTAAGAGCACCGACGCTCTTGCAGAGGACCCGGGTTCGATCCCCAGCACCCACATGGTGGCTAAGAACCGTCTGTAACTCCAATTCCAGGAGAACTCCAGTTCCAGGGGAATCTGAGACCCTCTTCTGACCTCCGCGGCATTGCACGACACGGGTGCACAGACCTGCATGCAGACAGTACATTCATACACATATAAAGATAAATAATAATAAAAAAATGTGCTCCTCAACTTCACTCCTAAAGGCTTGGCTGTAAGTATAGAAATGGCCCCTGTTTCCCTAGTCAGTTCAACTAAAAAGAAAAAAGAAAAAAGAAAAAAGAAATAGCCCCTGTTATCCAGATCTCAAGAACAAAATGAGCTGGGTTCTGAAGGCTGTGCAAAAACTGCCCAGGAGGAAGCGCTTAGCCATGCTTCTTCCCATTACACACACACACACACACACACACACACACACACACGCACGCACGCACGCACGCACGCACGCACACGAAAACTCTAGCAGTTCTGCATGTAGCACTGAGAGCTGAGAGTTCACAGCTGCCTGGGACGCCCATACCTATCAGGCTCTCCAACATCCAGGGAAAGAGGGTGACAGAGGGCCCCATCCCAGCTAGCAGAGCTGAGTGCCTGTTTAGATAATGGCCCGCACAGCTGCGCCAAGGCAGATATTCCCCCCAATTACGGTGGCATTAGGGAAAGTTATTGGAAAGGACTTTCTCCCACCATTGAGTGGTAAATGCTTTGCTAATTTGCCTGATGATCCATTTATGATGGCTGCTTGCTGATCCTCTTCCACAATCTACCTTTAATGGCCTGTCTGTTAGGATAGCCCAGTCTTCTCCAATGAACCAACTTTATTTTATTATGGCTTATTATTGTATTTTGTTCAGGGAGTGCCTGCAAATGAGAAAGTAGCCCACAAAGCTCTCTCATCATGGGTATAATTACTGCCAAAGCGCTTAGAAAGAAAGAAAAACAAATAATAATCTTTGCTAATTGAAACAGTAAAATATGTGCTGTTCAGAACTAATCCATGTAGAATTTTAAGGCAGGGGGGACGTGGGAGAAACTTACACACACACACACACACACACACACACACACACATACACACAAATAGACCATGCTCCCAAATCTATGAGTTATAAATATGTAGAGGTCTTTTACTCATCTGGTTCCAACAAGCCTTTATTTTGTGTGTGTTTGAAGCTTAGTGCACTGGTATTAATTATTTTTCAGATTTTGAGGGAAGATTGCTCTATAATTAAATCCATTTCCCTTGGGGGGATTTACTTCACTTGTTTGCATTTCTGGGGCTCTCTCTCTGCAGAATGAGATGTTAAAGGGTGGTTTGGTTTTGTTTGTGCTTGGTTCTGCAATAGTTCTGCTGTCTCTTTTTTCTTTCTTTATTTTTTTTTCCTCAGGTTCTCCCAGCCTCTGGCCAAAGATATAAAACACAAACAAATAAAGGCTTCTCTGAACAATTTTGTTCAACATGGAGAGAATTGTAGGGAAGGGTTGCCATCCAGAAGAGGAGCCAACTGGTAAGTAAGCAAATCATCATGTAATTGAATTTTTTGTGTGTGTTGTTTTTAAAAGATAACTAACTGCTGCTGGCTTCTGCTGGCTCTACCTCCTGTGAATCAGAAATGCCATGTGCAAAGATGAAGGAAGCAGGTGAAGCTGTGTGGAAAATGTTAACCGACATGGGCATAGCCCATATTTAAGAACACAGGAATCAGAGGTAAGGTGATACATGGGGTGGGGAAGGAGCCAGCTCTGGCCCGTCTTACTATATTTGGTACTTTCCTCATTGCTGTGACTGAGTATCAGACCAAAACAACTTAAGAGGGCTTAGCTCATAGTTTGGGGGGACACGATCCATCATGCCAGGAGGGCACATCAACAGGTGGCTTCACAGCCACCATGACAGTGCCAGAATCAAGAGTTCAAGCATGTAAACAAAACAAAACAAAAAATCATGGGGTGCGGTAGCCCACACTTTTAATACCATCCCACAGAGGCAGAGGCAGGCAGATTTCTATGAGATTGAAGCCAGCCTGGTTTACATAGTGAGTTTGAGGCAGGCTAGGACTAGTGTGACCCTGTCAACAAAACAAACAAACACGAGTTTAAGCATGAGAGTCTGTGGGGAACATTTGCCTTCCAAACCACAACATTTGGGTTCTAATTCCACCTTTTTGGTAAGAGTACTTTAAGGCAGAAAAGCCCAGGGAAGCCTGTATCTCCTACTCATAAATGCTAAAGCTCTGGACAAAGTCAAAATGGCAGCTCTCAGGGCTGGAGAGATGGTTCAGCAGTTAAGAGCACAGGCTGCTCTTCCAGAGGACTAGGGTTCAATTCTCAACACCACACAGTGGCTAACAACTCTCTATAACACCAGCTCCAGAGAATCTGATGCCTTCTTCTGGCTTCCATGGGCATTGCGTGACATGGGTGCACTAATGCACATGCAGGCAATACACTCATGCATGTAAAATAAAAATAACAAATATAATAAAAAAATAAAAGCCTGCTTTAGTATGGATTAGCTATAAAGCTATATAATATACAGGAGGGATAGTATGTGGGACAAGCTAATTAATGAATTAGAAAGTTATTTCATCCTTCTGATCCATAGTGTCTTCATAAGTAACAGGAGAATAATTGCATCTACCAGGTATGGCTGTTATGGGTCTAAAATAAAGTATTGTCATTAAATGCCTGGTGGTCCATAAACAATACAATGTCTACTAATGATCATTAATGGTCACTCAGACACAGTGTTTCAAAGCCACCATCCTTTTAACCCCATCTTATCTTTGAGAAAATTATAATTGTGAAGGTGGTATCAGGAAAAAGTAGAGATGTGTTTTCCCAAAGCCTGGTTTCTCTTATGCCACTCAGAGTGTGACCCAAACCACGTTGTATTTTATCTTACACATCACTGTATATTTATAGTGTTTTTAATATTATGACTTAGTAAGATTATATGGATTGATGCATCATTTATACATCTTCCATCAACTTTGGACATTTGTTTATTTGGACTAATTCCTTCCAGCCTTGCTGGAACAATCCCCACTTGCTATAACATGGCAAGTCATTTTCTTCCCATGAACATGTCTGAATTTCCAATGCCAGACCAAGATCAAGCCCTCAAGCTCTGCCCTGGATGATTACTGTGATAAGGTACCCACTAATGAGCATGTGTCCTCCACAGGACAGTGTAAGGCTGATTCATTCTGTTTGTGGAGATGGGCTGCTGAGATTCTGGCCAGAGCAGAACCCTAGACATAGAGACTCTGTGTACATTTTTCTAATTTTGTTGAACTTTTGTGTATTTCATGTATAGCACCCCAATCAATCTTAATCACTCACTCACTGGAACTCATACACTCTGTCATTTGAGTTAAGGCATATTGTGTCAAGTTAGTGTCCCTGGACATTCCTCAGTGCAAGTTAATCCATTAAGGTCTAGTCAGCCTACTGAGAGTCCATCACTTTAAAATCATCTCTTCTTCACACAACAATAATCAGCTGCCAATATTTCTTCAGCGAAGATTGGGGTCTGCTGCCCATTTCCCCAGTTCCATGCTCGTTGGTTTTTTTGTGTTTTTTTTTTGTTTTGTTTTGTTTTGTTTTGTTTTTGTTTTTTTTTTGTTTTTTTGTTTTTTTGGTCTGGTTGAAATTGCATGGATGTTGTGCATGCTGCTGACACCATTGCTGTAGGTTCATATGAACAGGGTCCCAGGAGCTTGTAGGATTCTATTTCCATATGGTCATGCATCTCCTCCCTGGCTCTTACAATCTTTCTGCCCCCTCTTCTGAAATGGCCCCTGAGCCCTGGGTGAATGAAGCTGAATATAGGAGTCCTGTCCAAGGACTCATACTCTGCAGAGTTCTAATCTCCACACTTTGGTCATTTGTGACCTTTTGTGTTCCTGGCCCCCTGTTGCATGAGGGAGTTCCATAAATGAGAGTTGAGAGATTCATTAGTGTCCTCTTGGCCCCTTGCTCTATGTTGCATGAGCCTTAGACTGCAGATGTACCACTTTGGTGATTCACAAACAATGTCTTTGTGACCAGTTGTGGTACTCTGTAATACCATCTGTCTGATGTAAAAGAAGCTTGTTTGATGAGTGATGACTGGGATACTTGACTATAAATGTAAGAAATTACATTAGTCTAGGCATGTGACAGTCTTGGGGTTTCCTCTAAGACCTATGACCTCTCCATCCATGTGTATTTGGCTATGTTTAAGGTACCACAGATGAGTTTCCTTTTTTTTTTCACAGTTTACATGAGCTTATGTTTCTTTTTTTTTTTGAGACAGGGTCTCCCTATAGCCCCAGCTTGCCTGAAACTCACTCTGTAGAACAGAGTGGCCTTGAATTCACAGAGATCCACCTGCCTCTGCCTCCCAAGTGCTGGGATTAAAGGCATGCACCACCACTCCCGGCTTAAGGACAGTTCTTAGCCATCATGTCGGTGCTGGGAATCGAACCCAGGTCCTCTGCAAGAGCAGTTGGGGCTCTTAAACACTGAGACATCTCTCTAGCCTGATGAGTTTCCCTTTTAAGTCCAATTATGTAGCTATTGATTGTCCCCAAGATAAAAGTGCCACTACTGCACCAATGTGGTATGCTGTGCCAGTCATTGATGTGGTTGTTTGGTCTTAAAACTAGTGTTGTACCATGGACTGATGTTCTCTCTTAGCAGATTGAATAGTGCTCTCCAAAGCTATGAGAGCTGGCCTTCAGGGGAGGTGGCTTCCAGGTCAAATCCAGCTCCATTGCTTCAAATCCGCTCTCCAAAGTAAGTCTTGTCTTCAGTAAGTCTTGTCTTCAGTAAGTTTTGTCTTCAAGTTCTGGGGGGGAAATCAAGGGCTGGGTAATTTGCCTGTGTAATTTGGGAGTCTCCTGGGCTACTCTGGCCAACAACTCGAAGGAAGGTTTCTCCTGTCTGGCACTGTTTCTTGTTATGTAGCCTTAAGCTATGCACATGGATTCATGTAGAGATTGTATGTGGGAATATAAAGTGTTAATTGTTTTATTTATAATTTGTATTGAACTTCCAACAATAACTTTGGGGTTAAGGTACACAAATGGTCTCTATATTTTTCTGAGTTATACAATATCACATTGTAATACTTTCTTTACTTGTAGGACAATTTAAAGGAATTAAGTTTAAGTTTACTTCCCAAATAAGTAGCATACAGTCAATGATAAACAGTTTGGGTAAATTTAATGAAAACTTATGTCTTGGTTCCTGTTTATGGGTATGTGTAATACAACTTAGGCATCTATAGGTCAAAACATAAAAATTTAAAAAACAAAAAGAGGGAGGTGGGAGGTGGGGTAGTATCCCTTCTGGGATACAAATGGAAAGCTCTGTCTTCCAAACCTTTTGATAAATTTTCAATTTTGAGATCTTGAAACTAACAATGGGAGGAGAATTGTATGTTCCCACAGGTAAAATACCAATCTAAATGCCTAAAAACGTACAACTTTTGGCTGTGCAGGATGGACTGGGAAATGCCAGCAGAGAGCTGACCCATCTGAACATTAAAGAAAGAGGAACCTCAGACTGCCTGAGTCACAGACACTAAGCATCTCTGAATCCTATTTGGGTTAATTGTTTATAATGGGCCCTAATAAAGTTTACCTTCTAGATGCTGAGAAACCTTCCTACCTCTCCCCTTTATAGGAAAAAGAAAAACATGATGGTACTGAAGTCATTCCCTAACTGTAAACTAGAGCCAACTGTTATAGTGGTAATTTTATATAAAACAGGTATAACTACCCTTTTTTAATTGACTGATAGGCATAGGAACTGTGAAAGGATAATTCTCTATCTAGAGCCAAATTCAATAGTAAAGTCTTCATAAGGTGTATTATTAAGCAAAATATATTAGTACAAGAAAGCTCTGATATCAGCAATAAATTATTCTGCCTAGGAGATGTTGGTTAGGGGATCCAAGCCCCCAAAATTATAAAGGCCTTTTGCCTATAAGTGGGATATATGCAAGGAGAAAGGCAGTAAGTCCCTGTTGTCGAAGACCTGGTGTGAGCATGAAAAAATGCTTTGAGATGTCACTTGCTAATGTACAATTGGCCTCTGAAATGCCAGAGAGCATTACCAAAAGCCATGAAAGCAATACAGCAAAATATTGGTCTCCTTGAGACAAGCAAGACTCCTCCATCAGTATCAGCTACACCTCAACTGCCTGGAGATACTGTGCAACAGTGGCAGCCATGTGTGTGTATATATATATATATATATATATATATATATATATATATCCCAAATTTAATTGGCTATTAGCTCTCTCCTTGAAGGAATAACTCACAGCAGATGCCACAAGCTTATGTCCTCTAGTGGTTAGGAGATGTTATAAGCCACAATAAGAACTTGTCATCCTTTATAGAGAAACCACAGTTTGTGGATTAGCATACCATCCAAGCATCTGTGTCTATGCTCACAGCTTAGCTTGACATAATAATTAGTACTGCTTAATTGCCTGTACATCCAATTTCTTGTGCTTTGTTAGTAGGATTAAAAAGGTATCACTGGATAAGCTATCAACCCATGAAGGGGAACAACCTGAACAGACTAGAGTCCAAAATGACATCTCCAGAGAAAATAGACTGTTTTGCTTCTCACCCACTTGTGCCCCTTTCCCAAAGCCTAGGGAACAAATTGCGGAAGAGGAGGCATGGTAGAATGTAAGGGCTGCGGAGAGATTGGGATGAATTGTGAGACTACAGCAATATAAACTGGACTCCTATTTGATCAACATGCTTGTGCATACAAGCTTCTCCAACTGGACTATGGGAACCTTGGGTTGTTCAAAATTTGGACATAGATACTTGCAAATTGGTTTTACATGAATGTTACTTACATTCATTGCTTATGCTTAATAATTTGGCTCACTCCAAAAAAATGCACCAATTACCTAATTGTATGGCAAACTGAGTAACGTCAATGTTATCTGAAAACAACTGTGCTATTATATTGTAGAATCCCTTAAAAATAAACAAATAAAAGAGGGGAAAAAAGGCTTTTAAGCACACACAAAAAAGAGAGATTGTATGTATAATTTGTCATTAGGTTGTTAGACTGATATGATTCCCTCTAGTGTTTAGCTAGGCCTTGTTTATTCTCTCTCTCTCTCTCTCTCTCTCTCTCTCTCTCTCTCTCTCCATTCTCCATTTCTCCCTTGACAGTACCACTATGGTGCCACTACTCTTGATGTCCTTCTTTCCCTTTATCCCCAGATTTCCTTGTATAACCCTCCCTCTCCCTCCCATTTAAATATCCCCATTTTATACATTTAAGAAGCAGTGTCACTGAAGCACCTCAGAGAACCTGGATCTTCAGATGCCTCGGCAGTTGTCAAATTTCCTCAGTGACTATCATCTCAGGGTTACCAATACAGAGACATCCATCTTGACACATATGTATTGAGAACTAAGCAGGTGTAAGACCCAGAGAACAGATAGAAGACTCCATGAGGGGAATCAACAGGACTGACCACCTTAGATGACACCTGTGATGGGGAGGCGGATGGTCCACAGATCGTTTTGGTCACATGTGGTTGTCACTCTACTCACACTGAGTGGAGGCCTTGACACACAGACTAGGTTCCCGCAAACCCTGAATGCCTCTGAGGAGAGCTCAGCCTAGAGAATCCCCTGCTCTGAAAATCTCTTCTGGTTTTCTTTGATCAACATCTCACACACAGGGAGGTCTGGGAGCTGATTTTTTCCTGGTGTTGTTTGCAGTGTCACTTACCATTTATGCCACCTGTCATATGAGCCATATAATATTTGCTTAAGTATTTAAATCAAGGCCTTTACTTAAAGCCAGTGGTGGTGAGCTTTAATTAAAGCATATTTGCATACATTAATATCACCCAGCTTCCCTACATTTTCACTGTATTTTTGCATTCAAAACATGACATTTCAATAACAATAGTTGTCAGTGCCTGGGCTCTTATTTATGCTACAATTACAGGTCCTGTTAATTATAGCCCGGCTGGCTTTTCCAGCTCCTTCTGACAAGATGCTGTGTACAGCCAGGGCTTCCAGCTCTTCAGTGTGTGTTTCAGCCTTTAAAGAGCAGCTCCCCATGCTACAAAGGGTGTAAAGATGTAGGCTTTCTTCCTCTCCAGCCACATAATGTTCTGGACTTTGGAAGTCAAGAGGAGCAGCAAAGGCAGTTTTCATATGAGACTCTTGGGACTGACTACTAGCTCCTAGCTAAAATCTTAGTCCTCAGTGATGTTGGACCTGGGGTATTTAAAGCTGAGGACTCTGTGAACTCTGATCCAGCCTGGAATCTCCTTGAAGTTGAAGGAGTCAAGAGGAAGTGATCTGAGTAGATTATATGTAAATTCTCTGAGTGGAGAGTAATGGAGTAACATTACTATTTCCACCCCCTGAGAGTTGCAGGGTGTTACTGGGAGCCTTGGCAGCTAATTAGCTAATGTCCATCAATAATGAGTTGATGTCCAGCACTGTGGAAGGGTTGGTGAATTCCTCCTCCTCCTCCTACCTGGTCAAGCTGCCCACCCAGAGACAAGCAGTTACTTGCTCTTTCTGCCCACTTTCCTGCTAGCTAGGGCAAAGTGCTAACCATTCGTCTTTATTTGATTATCTCCTTTTCCAAATACATAATGAATTCTTGAAGGAAGGGACCACAGTTTTTATTTATTTTATATTTATTGACTTATCCCAATGCCTAGCACATATGTACTTGAAAACATACACTCCCCACATACACACACACACACACACACACACACACACACACACACACAAACAAAACAAAAAAACAATAAATAAAGAGGTGAAACACAGTTCCAGACCTCGGGGTCTAAACTGGAGTCAACCATCGGCTAGGTTCTTGCTCTTTCTTGTGGAAAGGGTAGGACTGACGGCCATGCCATCCCCACAGAGGCTGCTCCGCCTTTTCCCTTCAGTAGACAGCCAGGCAGCCAGCCCATGGCTGTAGAGGTCCATGCCATGCATTGCTCTGCTGTGCCCCAGCAGCCTGCCAACCAGCCCCTGAACTTGTCCTCCCTGTAACTCCTATGGAAATGTACTGAGTTCTGAAAAACAAGTAGCTTATGGTGTCCCCAAACTGCAGAGACGGCCCAAGGGGGAGGCTCTCCCAAGCATGCTCTGTGGCTACTGTGGCTTCCTAGACCCCATAGTGAAGCCAGAGAATTGAAAACTCTGCCTGAGTCTAACATTTCCAAAGCCAGAGGCCAGAACAATAAATAGCGTGCTCAGCAGGCAAGTAGCTGGCTTGATTGGGGTTTCTCATGTTTCTGTCCAAATATCCTTCCACAAGCTCCAGCTGACAGACACTCTGTTTGTCTATTGTGAGCCCCGGAACTGTCTCTGACCTCTGGGAGCCATGCAAAGATTCCTGAGCCTGACAGCAAGGTGACAGTAAATATCCACTGTATGGAGAAAAACAAGGAAGGATTCTGCGAGCCAGAAACTGCTTAGAAGCAAAATGAAGCTGGAGGAGAGAACGTGTACTGACATTTGAGCTCACAACTGTCCAGTCTCATTTTAGCAGCCACTATTAAGCTCTGCCTGTATACTCCCTTCTTTCTGCAAGCCTTTCTGTTTCTCTGCATAACAGTTCAAATGAAAAATAGATTGAGCACAGCTTAGATGCCAAATACCATACTGGCTTCTGGAGACACAAAGATGAATTAGACTCACATCCTATTGTATGTGATTGTGCCATCTATGTAGAGAAACAAATAGTTGATGTTCTTATGGAGTGGCACCTGCCTATTTCAGAGTGTATGCCATGCTGCTAAAGGAGCAGCAGGTTCCATTAACAGACCCAACAGGTCTCCAAGGGAGGCTTCCTGAAAGAGGAACCATCTGAACAGAGTCCAGGAATAAATAAATCCTATTCAGGTAAAGAGAGATGGGAAATGGATCTCAGGCTATATAACCAAAGTGTACGTGCAAACATCATGTGATGTGTGTGAGAAACTGGAGGTTTAAAGTCATGTACTATATAAGAAAGAAAAAACAAAATGAGGCTGGAGGATGAGAACCCCAGGTCAGGGAGGGTCTTACAGGGCTCTTCATGCCAAGGAGACATGCTTAGGACATCTCCTGTGGAAGGTGAGACCTTCAAACAGGCTTGATTAGCAAAGTGGCACCAGGAAACTGATGTTCCAGAACAATCACCGGGCGACAGTGGGGAAGAGGATGTTGAAGAACATCTGAGGAAAGCAGACCAGTGAGGAGCTGTCCTTACGATCCAGTAGAAAACTCAGGGAACAACAAAGGGTAGAGCAAAGGCTTGGAGACACATTAAAGGCAGGCTTGGCAACCTTGGCTATGAGACAGGAAGGGGAGAAAAACATCTAGAATAACCCGGGGATGATGGTAATTATTATTATATCAGCAGCTTACTATGTGCCAGGCACTGATCCAAGTATTTTCCACAGTGTGTTAGTTAACTTTTCTCATTGCTGTGACCAGAGACTTGGCAAAAGACAACATAATGGAGGAAGGATTTATTTTAGCTTATGATTTGAGAGGATACAGCCCATTGGAGCAAGGAAGACATGGCAGCGGGTGGCTCTGTGGCAGAGGGAACTTGCTTACATCTGGGAAGACCAGTAGGCAGAGAAAAGGCTGGAAGAAGGGTCTAGCTATAGACCTCGAGACCTGGAGGCCCTACTAACCTCTAAAAGTACAACCTTGCAAAAGAGCACCACCGTTCAGGGACCAAATATCCAGAACATAAGGCTGCAAGGACAGTTCACATTCACACCATAGCACACGGGGTATTTACTGCAACCCTGAGAAATGGGACTATAACTATCTTTTACCAAAAGTGGGGAGGGAGCGAAAAATGAGTGAGTTGTCACACAACTGCAGATTGATAACCCTTTGAGCCTTATCAAGACAGAAGAAACTGGGCTCTCTCTCTCTCTCTCTCTCTCTCTCTCTCTCTCTCTCTCTCTCTCCAACTTGCAGTGGCAAATAGTGAATTCTGGTGACAGACAAAACCAGCAGGAAAGTGTCCTAGGAACTAGCAGAAGTCTTGCTAGAATGAATGCAAGTTCCAGGAGATAAGGGTGAAGCTTTGAGAGCAGCTGGTGCAGAGCCCAGTCAGTGTCTGTGGAATGCATCACCCACTGCTTATATAATATGTGGCTACTGCTACCCATCTAAGCAACAGACGGCAGAGACCATGAGAAACAACACAATCCAGATACCCCAAGTGAATAACCAGTAGATGTTCCGACTCTCTGTTCGGGAACAACATTGACTTCTAGAGCTAACGGGCTCTGGATTAGGCTCCTGTTGTTCTGGGGTCTATAGAAGAGCAGAGTATGGGTGGGGTGGGGGAACAAAGGAAAAAGATTAGAAGAACTCTTCCCCTTTCTTCCTTTCAAACCCAGGCATAGAATACTATCAAACCCATGTTCTTCCTCTAAGTATAAGGCTGTGACCCACTTGTGTAGCATCTGGTCTAGATGTGAGAGAGTGGATGCCTGTCTGCAAATCTGTAGCCCAAATTGCCATCAGCAACTTCTCCCCAGAAATCCTCACTCTGAACATAGTCATATAGATACCAGTCAAGTATCCAAAGTCTAACCAGCTCCAGGAGCAAATTACACTGATCTTCTCTTAAGCATAAAATGCAGAGATAGTTTTAATTCGAAGTCAAGAAAGGGATCATCAGGTTCTTTCCTGATACTTAGCACAGAAGCAATGCAGAGACTGCTGTACACTTAAAGTTAATTACGGGCTTACAGGTAGTGAGGCTTAGAGGATTATGGGAGGTGCTTCAGAACAACTTCTTCCAAGTGAGATAGAATATACAGACTACAACTTGAACTCTGTGTTCAAAACCATTCAAAACTCTCTTCCAAAGAAATAGAAAATGATTCAAGGTGGGTTGATTGGATATGGAAAAGTCAGAGATGTCCCTTTGAAAGATCAGTGGTATAGGTAGAAAGGCAGGAATGTAACTTCATCTAGACTGTGAATATCATCACCTTGCTTTGAAATCAACTATGCGCAAAGCTACTTGTTTCCAAAACCAGAATCATAACTGGTCTTTTCACCCCAAATTCCTGACAGATTTCATCTAAAAACACAGAAGGGTTCAGCTGAGAATAACCCAACCAGTACATGGAGTACACAACAATAAATTTCTTAGTGCCTTTAAGCATGAAGTTCATGTATGAGTTCAGGTAAGAAGTGAAGACAGAGCTCAAGCCAGAGCTATAGCACATCCATGTTCATTGTTTTTCCTAATTTGTCTCCACATCTTCAGACACCTGTTGTCCGCAGGATTGCTGAAGATTAAGTAAAAGAAGGAAGTTAGAGGACAGCCAAGGAGAAACCTTAATGTGGCAGGTGGGTAAAACATGGGGGTGGGAGGCTGGAGGAAGGGGCCACTCCCCCAGTCTGCTAGTGGCCTCTTTACCCTGCTCCTCTCCGCTTCCTCCCAGAGACCACAGCAACACCCCAGACAGAGCCAGCTGGGCCCTATCCCCTCACCTCTAGCATGAAGGGCAGCACAGAACCTCCTTTAAGTCACTTCTGAGTCTGGCAGCCCATCAATTTATCCTTAATTTTTCCACTTAAGCAGAAGAGACTCTCTGGACATAAACTACACATGAAAAAGACGGCTCTCAACTCAGCTCACATAGCTCTGTAGGTGCTGTTGAGTTTTAAAGCATTATTCATTACATCCAGGACTGGCTTTTGTTCACTGTTATTGAACACCTATA
Source organism: Rhizomys pruinosus (assembly GCA_009823505.1). NCBI lineage: Eukaryota > Metazoa > Chordata > Mammalia > Rodentia > Spalacidae > Rhizomys > Rhizomys pruinosus. The sequence goes on from VZQC01000299.1 coordinate 2,597,861, forward strand.
AGGTGCTGAGGATGGTCCTGGGCTGCTAATCATTTTGTTACCATGCTTCCGTATCTACCTCGTGGTCTGAGTCAAGTGTTCTGATACGGTTTTGCTCACACTTTGTATTAGGGGCTTTTCTGTTGCTGTGATAAAACACCATGGCCATGACAACTTATAGAAAAGTTTATCCGGCTTATGGTTCCAGAGGGTTAAGAGTCTGTTACAGCAGGGCCAGGGCAGCAGAGGTGGCCAGAGCAGCAAGCAGAGCATGCACATCTTTAAGCACACACATGAAGCCAAGGGGGGAAACTGGAAATGGAGCAAGGCTGTGAACTCTCAAAGCCCATCCCTAATGGCATGCTTCCTCCAGCTAGGGGCCATCTTCTAGAAGTTCCATAACCTCCCCAAACAGCGCCACCAAATGATTAAGTGTTCAAATACTTAAACCTGTGGGAGACATTTCTCATCCAAACCACCACACACCTCCCTCGTACATTGTCTTCACTCACACTCTGACGTGGAGTTTTGGAATCAAGCATCTTGAATTGAAGACCACTGCGTTCTCTTACCTAATAGCAACACATGAATTTTTGCCTCTTGGCCCTCCCAAACCCCACAGCAAAGAAAGGTTATGGGAAAGTCTGATGTTAGCCACCCTAGGTCCTGTTTGTCTTTCATTTTTAGAGGCTAGCTCTGACTTTTCTTGGAACAGAAATGTACAGAGCCAAAGTACTTAGCCCCCTTGAAACTAGATGTGACTATGTGAATGATTTCTGGCCTGTAAGATGGTAGGAAAAAGTATTGTGTGCAGTTTCCAAGAGGATGCTTACAGTGAGCTGCTTTAGCAATGGACTTATTCCATTGTTTCTTCCCTCTTTCCTTGTGCATCCCAGGATGGCAGTGTCATTAGATTTTAAGGTCCAACTTGGACTATGAGGGGACCAAAAGAATAAAAGTGAAAAAAAGCAGAATGAGATAGTTACTCTAAATCCTGGTGACTCTGAGAAGACTCTACGCCAGCGCTGAGTTACCTTGCTCTGAGCTTCTTTTATGTGAGATATAAACCTTCATGTGTTGTAGCCATGATTATTTAGAGCTTTGTATTATAAACAGACAAAATTTCATCAGGTGCAAAACATCATAATTTCTCATGGAATTTCTGTCAGGATGAAGTCAAATAATATACATAACAGCTTAGTGCATCCTGATTTAGGAAATATTCAACTGAAGATTACTGTGGTTAGTAGTCTAAGAATTGGCTTCTCCGGTTCACCGAAGAAGAAACGGTTCATTAACACAACTATCCTTTATCAGAAACTTGCTTCTCAGACTCTCTAGCTTCAGTACTTTGTTATCCCTAGAATTCTTCCCCAATGTCAGTTCCTTTCTTGGAATTTGCAGCCCCCAGCCCCAGCAGCTTACCTTGGCTTGCTAGTCCAGGCCTTGTTGGTTGTTCGTTAATAGCCATTCTGCTGAGAGTATGTGTACAGCATTACCCCACTCTCAAGATTGTACTCCCCTAGCATGGAGAGAGAGAGAGAGAGAGAGAGAGAGAGAGAGAGAGAGAGAGAGAGAGAGAGACCTTCTATGGAAGTAGTGCCACTTCCAAAACCTCATCTCCAAGCCTAATCCTTCTCAGTTGCTTCCCGCATGCCTCTGCCTCCTAATGATATAACTTCTGATTTGAGATTTTTAGTAGATGCAAGCTTCTCACATCCAACAGTCACTATAGCCTCTGTGAGAAAGGAATAGGCCCAGGGTATGGGGTGCTACCTTCTTGTTCACACTCAGGTTCCAACTCTCTGGAGAATTCTGTCCCCATCTCTACCCAGATGATTTTGTCATTTCTCTCTGTCCTCTATGTCCATCCATATTTCAAATTTGTCAGTATGGTGCACACCTTGCTTTTCACTATTTTTTAAAGAAGTGGTGACTGTCTGTTCTAACATCCTATCAAATGGTGTTCTCTGATTCCTGGAGTCCTATGCCTTTGTTTCTCTGGTCCTAGCTCTAGGGGAGTTAGCTCCATTCTGCCTGTCATAAGAGATGTTATCTATTGTTCCCCAGTGAGAGGATGTGCAGGCCCTCATCTGCCTACAAATTCCTTGTGTTGGTTTGAAATATGCCACAAACTACTCTTGTCTCTTAGAAAGCGAAGCCTATTTCTCTTCATTTGAGGTCTGTATCTAGTGGTTGGCTTCTAATGAACAGAACGTGGGGGCAGTGACTAGGTCATGGGATGTAGAGCCTTCTTTCATCTTTGGCTGTAGGAGATGCCTGCTGCCATATCTGAGAACACTCAAGCAGCCTCTTGGAGAGGCTTATGTAATATGTACCTGATCTCCAGCCAATAAACAGCAAGAACCTGGGCTCTGCCAACAAAGGCATGGGTCACTTCCTTGAAAATGAAATAAATCTATAAGTAGGTTTTCTGATGCTAAATCCTAATTTTTTTATTTTGTTTTTGTTTTCCTGTCTCTGAAGTAGATTCTACATGAGGCTGGGATTATGGCTTAATCTGTAAAGTGACAGCCTTGCAAATATAAGGGGCTGAATTTGATCCCCCAGAACCCATGTAAAAATTGCTAGCATGGAGGCACACGTTTATAATCCCAGAGACAGAGAAGCAAAAGCAGGGATGGTATGTCCCAGGACTCACCAGTCAGCCAATCTAGAGTAGTTGGTTACTTCCAGGCTAATGAGATATCATTGTTCCCAGGGATGACATACGAGGTTGCCCCCACACACACACACATGCATTCAAACAAAGCAGATCCTTCAACTGTCAAGCTCCCAGCTACTGATAGCCCCAAATAGTGGCCCCATAGCAGAACAATAGACAGATTCTGAACTAGAGCCATCTGCAAACAGCCCTTGTATTCCTGACCTTCATGAGCTGTGGGAGAGAGTGATAAAATCTTTATTTGAAGTCACCAAGGTCCAGGGTTGTACCACAGACAACACATAAGCTCCTTGAGGACCCCTTCCTGGCATCTTTCACAGTGTCTTACATGGGATTCTTCCTGTCATAAGTGTGTGTTAAGTACTTGTTAGTCAATTGTGCTGACTGGGAAGCCTGACCAGGGCCCCAGAGAGGCTAGGAAAGGCTAAAACTTGGTCTGTTAAGGGAGCAATGAGAATATAAAATGATGAACTAGGGATACAAGATGACAGAATGTTGTATTATTTTCCTATGGAAGCTACAAAAAAAAGTTACTACAAACTTGGTGACATAAAATAACAGATTTACTTTCATATACTTCTGGAAGCCAGAAGCTGAAAATCAAGATTCGCTGGCCTGAAGTCAAGGCGTCAGCAGAGCTGGGACTCCAGAGAAGAATCCATTTCCTTTTCAGGTTCCTACACCTGCATTTCTTACACCCTAGTTGACAGTTGCTTCTGCCATCCTCAAAGCAGCAGCTTAGCCTCTTGAATCTCTGCTACAGTTCTGTCATCCCCTCTGGTCATCTAAAGACCCTGTGGCTCTGTGTGCCAAGGCAATATCCTCTTCATCTTGAGACGCATAAATTAGTCATATCTACAAACTGCTTTTTTATTATTTTTGCCAATGTTTTATTGAAGCTCTGTGCATTTCATAAAAATCAAGTTACATTACAAACCAAACCTAGACTCCTGCCCTCCTCCCTGCTCCATGCCCCACCAGAGCTCATGCATTCTGCCAAACATGTTTTTCATCTTTTTCTCAGTTTCTCTCAAAATTCTCAATGGAGAAGTTTACTGTTTCAAGCAGAAGTTTAACATTTCACTCAGTTCTTTGATGCAGATTTTCTGTTGTTGTTGTTGTTGTTGTTGTTGTTGTTCCTTCCAATATCCATCATGCCAAAATATGCACATATGCATGCCACATATATCATGGGTTTTAGCATCTTCAGCTTATGATTTTTTTCTTTATTAGGCTGAAAGATGTCATGTTTGAAGTCTCCTCCTTGGCAAGCCCAAACCACCATCAGTCCTGCCCTTGTGCTCCACACTGGGGTTTTGCCTTCCCATGGTCACCAAATGAGGTCCAGTAAGCACCACATCCTGTCTTGATCTTCCTGTACTGATCTCCATAATACAGCCTGGGTAGTCCAACAATGGCACTCTATACTCTGAAGAAGTGGAAACCCCAGTAGTAGCTCAGTCCATGAGTTGGATGTCTCAACAGTCCCCATCTGGAACTGAAGGTTTGGAGGATTCTTGGAGAAACATGAATCTTCAGTCCACATTGGAAGGTTGAAAAGCTGTGTCTTCTCATGTCTTTGAAGGATGGCAAAAGCAGTGGCAGCCACAGGGTAGCTGTACTTGCCAGTAAGACAGGCAAAACAACTGTGCTCTTTTGTCTTTTTACTAAGATCTCAAGTTTTATACCTGAAGTGCAATTTCTCAGGACTTACTATTTAATTTTTTCTGGTTGTGCTTGCCTTTTGGATGTTTAAGGTCACACAGTTAGCCCAGATTAACCAAGGTTTTTGTTTTCTCAAGGTCAGTTGAGGATCTGGTCCTCAAAGGTCACTCAGGTTTTTTTGGGGGGGGGAGGGAGCCCCTGGTTCCTTTTGGCTTTTCAATCACCAGTTCCATCCACTCGAGGACAAAGTCAGGCCTTGCTAGACCAGGTTTCCCTTTTTGAAGCATAAGCAGACTTTCCTCTTTATAGACTGGACACTGGTTGAAGTCCCATTAGTGGATCTCCAAGACCTCCCTGCACAGGAAGGCTGGTGACTCACATTTGCAGGACATTTCAAGAGATGCCCCCATGCATAGTCCCCTGGGACTTAGTTGACCTCTGAGGGCAAGGAACAAAGTTATCCCTTAAGTCCCTCAGCCAAATTGGTATGGGCATTAAGTATGGTCATTAAGCATCCAGAAAGGCTAAGTTATACCAGCCTGATACTTTATTATTATTATTTTTTGTCTTTTCGAGACAGGGTCTCCCTGTAGCCCCAGCTGGCCTGGAACTCACTCTGTAGACCAGGCTGGCCTTGAACTCACAAAGATCTGCCTGCCTCTGCCTCCCAAGTGCTAGAATTAAAGGCGTGCGCCACCATGCCCGGCCAGCCTGATACTTTTAACTACTGTATAATATTTTATAAAATGCCTGGACAAAATCTTAAGCAGCCTTGTATAAGAAATACTAAGAAACACTCACATAAAATAAATACTATGGTTAGGCAAACTAGTTTTTTCCACATTCCATTGATCTTATATTGCTCTAAAGTATATATACGTATCCTCCATCCATATACCAAAAATTTCTAAGTCTGAAAATAAATGGTAGCTTAGTTCTAGAACCTATTAAGGGATTCACAATATAAGAGCACAGTTGTTTTCAGAGCACATTAATGTTGCTCAGTTTGCCTTACAACTAGGTAATTGGCACTAGCATCCACAGACGAGGGATAGCATTCGTCCTTTGTTTTTCTGGGACTATGTAACTTCACTTAGCATGATATCTTCTAGCTCCATCTCCATCCATTTACCTGCAAAGTTCATGATGTCATCTTTCTTTACCACTGCATAGAACTCCATTGTGTAGACGTACCACATTGTCTCTTTTTTGTGGTTCTTAGCCTCAGCCTTTAAGAGCTGCACTATCCCCCCAGCCCAACCACATTTTCTCTATCCACTCATCAGTTGAGGGGCACTTGGATTGGTTTCAGCTCTTCACTATTGTGAAAAGAGCTGAAATAAGCATGGCTGTGCATGGTGCATGTATCTCTGTGGTAAGATGAGTTTTGTGGGTATATACCCAGGAGTAGTATGACTGAGTCAGGTGGCAAGCTCATTTTGAGTCTCCCAAGGGTTCTCCACACTGCTTTCCATAATGGCTGTACCAGTTTACATTCCCACCAGCAGTGAATGAGTGTTCCCCTTTCCCCACAACCTCTCCAGCACTTGGTATCATTTGTTTTCTTGACCCTAGCCAGTCTTATTGGAGTGAGATGATATCTTAAAGTGGTTTTAATCTGCGTTTCCTTAATTATTAGCAATGAACATTTTTAAAGATGTTTCTCAGCCATCTCTAATTTCTCACTTGAAGTCTCTGTTCAGCTCTTTGCTCCATCTTTTGAGTGAGTCGTCTGTTTTCTTTCTTCTTTGTTTTTTGAGTAGTTTATATATTCTGGAAATCAATGCTTTGTCAGATGTATCAGTGGTGAAGGTTTCCTCCCACTCTCTGTGTTTTCTCTTCCCTTCCATGATTGTTTCTTTTGATGTACAGAAGCTTTGGAGTTTAATGAAGTCCCATTTCTCAAGTGTTGATCTTATTTCCTGTGCAGCTGCTGTCTGATTTAGGAAGTCTTTTTCTACGCCTATGTCTTGTAGGCTGCTGCCAACTTTTTCTTCTATCACCTTCAGAGTTTTGGGTTTCACATTGAGGTCTTTGATCCATCTGGAGTTGACCTTTGTACAGGGCAAGAGGTAGTGGTTTAACTTTATTCTTCTACAAGTGGTGATCCAGTTTTGCCAACACCACTTGCTGAAGATGCTGTCTTTCCTCCATTGTGTCTTCTTGGCCCCCTTGTCAAATATTAGTTGGCTGAAATTGTATGTGCTCATTTTTGGATCTTCTGTTTTGTTCCATTGGTCAACAGGTCTGTTTTTGTGCCAGTACCAGGCTGTTTTTATGACTAAAGCCCTGTAGTATAGTTTGAAGTCTGGTATAGAGATCACCCCTGTATTGCTCTTTTCACTCAGGGTTGCTTTGGCTATTCAGGGTCTTTTGCTTTTCCACATGAAATTAAGGACTTTTTTTTCCAAGTCTGTGAAGAAACTCTTGGGGATTTTAATTGAGATTGCGTTTAATCTGTATATTAATTTGGGTAGAATGGACATTTTTACTATATTAATTTTTCCAATCCATGAGCAAAACTTCTTTTTTTACCATATAAGGTAACACTCATGGGTCCCATGGATTGCCAGCATATTTGAAGAGCCATTATTCAGCCTACTGTAAACAGAAAAGCCCTACTTCTAGAACCAGACAGATTTTCATTAAAATGATGTGATCAACAGTTATATGATGCTATCACATAACTTGAAACTAAACTACTGTTTCCCTCTCTCCATAACAAAGATAAAAGTTTGCTAAGTGAGTGATACATATAAAAAGCACACAGCTCTACTGGTTTCTAAATAGAGGCTGGCTCTCTTCCTCTCTTCCTTTCGTTGAGTAGCTAAGATAACACAGACCTGAGCCAGCAGAGACGATGTGTAACTAGTTTACTATGGCACTCATCATTTACAATGCAGTTTTATGGCTATTTATCTAATTTGCCCATTATCTCCATTTAACTAAATGAAAAAAACAGAGATACAATGAAGTTAAGTGATTTTTCCCAAAATTGCCCTGCTAGTAAGTGTCAGAGCTGAGTTTTCTGGTGCTAAATCCGACACCTTTTCCTTTATACTGCATGCCCTCCAGTGAGGTCTGCAGAAATTAATTAGAATGGCTGCCAAACTCAGTGTGATGAAAGAAGACAGCATTCTAGTGTGCTGTCATGAGTAGGTGCATAAAGGCTTCAGAAGGACAGAAAAGAAGCACAGTTACTAGGAGATTGCATTCCTCAGAGCAGGCTTAGGCAGGCTCTCCAGAGACAAGAAGAGAGTGGGCCTTGCGTTTAGTAAGTCTATTAATTACTATCGCTTTACTGTGACACAATACCTGACAAAGGGTTTACTTTGGCTTACAGTAAAAGGACACACAGTCTGACATGGCAGCAGGAGTAAGGTGGCTGGTCACATTACATCAACATCAGAAAGCTTGTGTTCAGTTTGTGTTTTCCTTTTTATTCAGTCCAGGACTCCAGCCCACAGTAAAATGCTACTCACCTTTAGGGCAGATCTTCCCACATCAATTAATTTAATCTAGATAATCCTTTATAGACATACCTAAAGATTTGTTTGTATGATGAATCCAAATTCCATCAAGTTCACTATGAAGATTAGCCACCACACTTGGTGTAGTCATTTGAATTCTCTTGTCACAAGGGTGCGGAGAAGAAATGTTGAGAGCTACCTTTGCCTATGGTAGTAAGTGTCCTTCAGATCTGGATAATCACTTTGGTCTGTCTGGTAAGATCCCACCACAGGAGATGGAGGCCAGCTGAAGACAGTTAATGGGGGGACTAGCAAGGAGTTGCCCAGTGGCAGAGCTGGAATTTTCTTCTTGGTCATCAGGCAGTATGGACTCAGAATGTACATAAAATTCTCGGCTGGGGCCAAGGGTCACCCTAGACTGACAGGGAGGGAATAAGCCTGTTATTTTCAAAAAGATCAATAATAAAATGAGTAATAGAGATGATATTTTTGCCATTCCAATTTGAAAAGCACTTTGATTTTTTTCTCTCAAGACAGTGCTCATTGAACCAAAAAAGAATGGAGCGTATTGAAGTGGCCACCATTTATTAACTTTGAATATGTGTGCTAATAGCTCAAATAGGAACCTTGCAAGCAAGTTGCATGAATGTACACACCTCAGTTTCCCCATGAGCTATGCCCTCTCATTGCTAGATGGAAGACCTAGGTTCACAGAAGCTAGGGCATTTGTCCAAGGCCCACAGCTACCAGGTGACAGATCCAAATTCAAACATAGGAGGGCAAGGAGATTATTAAACAAGGATTTTAAATATGAATGTCTAACACCTGGTGAACACTGTAATTATTGTCAACACATGTCATCTGTGTTCTTTTTTAAGTGTTTTGAGTTCTTGTCTTTTTAATTAATTTATTTAATTTTTTATCAAATCTAGACCCGTGTTCCCCTCATTCCCCCCCCACCAGAGCTCATTCTCTCTTTCTCTGTCTTTCTCAATATTCTCCATGTGGAAGTTGACTGTTTTGAGCAGAAGTTCACTGTTTCAGTCAGTTCTTCGATGCAGTCCTTTCTGTTGTTGTTGTTGTTGTTTCCGTCATCTGTGTTCTTAGAAAGGCTCTGGCCAGTACCATATCCAAGAGATACTCCCTCACAAGCTTGCCATAGCCCAACTCTTTTTTTTTTAATTTTATTTATTTCTGTATGTGTATGAATGTACTGTCTGCATGCAAGTTTGTGCACCCATGTCGTGCAATGCCGGGGAAGTCAGAAGAGGGTGTTGGACTCACTTGGAACTGGAGTTCTTCTGGAATTGGAGTTTCAGACAGTTCTCAGCCGCCATGTGGTTGCTGGGGATCGAACCCGGGTCCTCTGTAAGAGCGGTCGGTGCTCTTAACCACTAGGCCATCTCTCCAGCCTGCCATAGCCCAACTCTTAACAATAAGGTGAAGCCATTGCTAGCTCTAAGCCCTTCTCCATTAAAAACTACTCCTAGGAGAAATAGATGGATAGAATTTCTATTAGGAGGTCAAACCACAGTGTAAGACCCTTGTAAGGAGGAACATCTTGTCAGAAGGCTTGCAGGGGCATTAGTCTCCAGCTACCAAGAGGATGTGAGCAGTCTGAGAGGATTTGGTGAGCTCAAGACGCCATCATGGTGTGGCATGTTGGTCTGCCTTCATCGAAGAATTATAAACCGGAGGCTCCCGTGAAGCCAGAAACCTCTCCTTTCCCAAGGCAATCTAGCAGAAGGCAAGTACTGGTTATTTTTCTTATTGCTGTGACAAAATCCCCCCCCCAAAAAAAGTGAAATAAAGAAGTATTTGTTTAGGCTCAGGATTTGAGGAAGCAGAGCCCATAACCTCAGGAAGGCAGGGTGGCTAAGGACTGAGGAGGTGGGTACACAGCAAGCACAGTCAGAGCAGAGAAAGACAAATGTCAGCTTAGTCCAGGTCACCAGACCATGGGATGACACCTCCTTCATTCAGAGTGGGTCTTCTTCTGTTAGTTAACTCCCTTTGGAAGCACCCTCTCAGACACCCACAAGTACCTCACTAATGCCCTAGAGGTTCCTTAATCCAGGAAGTTGACACTGAAGAGGGATGACCACAGATGACATCTCTCCCTCTCTTTCTCTCTTTCTCTCTCTCCTCCTCCCCCTCCCCCTCCTTCTCCTCCCTCTCCTCTCCCCTTCCTTCTTCCTCCCTCCTTCTTCCCTCCCCCACTTCCCTCCCCCCTCCCTCCCTCTCTCCCTCCCACCGCTGCCTGTGGAGCTTCCTTGGGAATCCTGCTTACTGAGTGACTGAACAGGTACACGCAAATGCACCCAAGCCTTCCTTCAGCTGCAACAGATTCAGATGCTATAGAGACCAGGCCCAGCACTAAGAAGTTGCCCCAGCTGGACCAACCCAATTCTAGCCAGCAGGTTCCACAGCTGAAGAACCAGAAGGGCAAAGCAACCCTCACCCCCATCTCAAGCCTGGTCAGCAAGGTGAAGAACATTTAGAAAAAGAGGGATGAACCCCACTTGGACAGCACAGGACGCAAGTCTGAGGGAGAAAGGGTGTGGAGAAAGTAGAGAGTTAGAGCAAGTAGACTGGGACAAGGGCCCAGGGCCAATGCTACCTCCACTGAAGTATCTCGCACAACCAGCTGCTCACCTAGTGTCTGTTCTGGATGGTGGTGGGGAGATTCCCTTTCCCTGGAATCCTACAGCTGCTTAGATGGGAGTTGTATCCACCCCAGCCCATCTTAGCTGAAAGAACGCAACAGGACCTTTCCATAGCCATGACATTTCTTGATTTTTTTAAATATTTTATGTGTGTGAGTGTATCATCTACATGTATATGAGGGCATCTGTGCTGTGCAATGCCCATGGAGATCAGAAGAAGGTGTTGGATCCCCTGGACCTGGACTTACAGTTTGTTAGCCACCATGTGAGTGGTGAGAATTGAACCTGGGTCCTCTGCAAGAGCAGCCAGTGCTCTTAAACACTGAGCCAGCTCTCCAGCCCCACATTCCTGATTTTTTATTCTTTCCCTCTACACAGATGAAGAGCTCTCCTCAGTGACACAGGGTAGGAATAGTGTAGCAGGAGCCTTGGATGGTTTTGCAGTATCTTAGCACCTGACCACAATGTATGGGGGGAGGGGGAGTCTTGGATAAAAATGTGGAAAAGCAAGCCAACCTTCTAGAAATTTTCTAAGAGCTGGAAGCAAGGGTCTCTCTGGCAACTGAATTAATTTCCCCTTGACATCTGGATGTTTTTGCAGCAAGCAGATAGGCCCAGTCACCCTTCAAATGGTTCCCTATGGAAGCAAGATTCCAATAGCCTCCTATGACCTCTTGGGACAATTTTTCCCCTTCTGGCTAATTTCTATTTCAATTTAAGGAAATGGCTCCCTCTTGGCTGCCCTCCCATTAAGTTTAATTTAGAGAAAGATATTCAAAATATTGAGCCAAAATGATATTCATGGCCTGAGGGAGGAATATCAGCCATGGAATGGCCTGTGAGTCATGAGACCCTCCAGAGACAACGGGAACATTTCTTGCTACCAGGCCTCTGAGGGCCTCTATGGCTGAGGACCAGGTGCAGTACTCTGTATGGGTCGGGTACCTGTGCCCAGAGAGGGAGCTGAGGCAGGACAGCAGGTGTGGGGCTCATCCTAGGACTGAGACTAAAGTTGAAAGAACAGGGAAACCTCAGAGCTTTCCTCCTGCTCTGCTTCTATGGAGTGGGGGCTGGTGGGGCAAGGGGGGGCGGTTGAAGTCCTCAAGCTGTGGCTTTGCCCTCTTCCCTGATCCTGCAATAGGGAATCCTATCAACTTACTGAAGAGTTGAACCCTTGGTGCCTGTCAGGGCTCTGGCCCAGTACAGTGCTAAAAGTAAAGGAGAGTTGAAAGACAGTAGGTAGATTGGGAGAGGTGGACTCAGGAAAGATGCAATAAATTTAATCTAAGCCCCTACCCATTGGCTAGGTGACATGAGTGACTATAGGCAATCTCTCTCTCTCTCTCTCTCTCTCTCTCTCTCTTTTTTTTTTTTTTTTTTTTTTTTTTTTTAATAAGGGTATCCCTGTAGCCCCAGCTGTCCTGGAACTTATTCTGTAGACCAGGCTGGCCTTGAACTCACAAAGATCCACCTGCCTCTGCCTCCCTAGTGCTGAGATTAAAGGTGTGAGCCACCACACCCAACACAGGAATTGAATTTACAGCCTCACGTATGCTAGACAAGCATTCTACAACTGAGCCAAATCCCCAGCCTCCTTTTATTTTGAGACGGTCTTCTGAAATTGCTTAGGCTAGCCTTGAACTTACTCTGTATCCCATACTGACCTCAATTCGTGATCTCCCTGCTTCTGCCTCTGCCTCCTCAGTACCTAGGAGGCCAGGCTCATTATTGCTTAATCCAGTGCACCGTCCTCTTCCTCTGCAAAATGAGGGTGGTGATATATACCTCAAGGGCTTTTGTTTCTTTGAGAGGATAAGCAGTATTTATGACTGTGTGGAGTATGGCCGGAATGGCTTGTCATACTGATACATTAATTGTCCTTTTCCAGTTACCCTTTTGTAAGTGTAGGGGTGCAGGGAGAAGATAGGAAGCCACCCTCAAACCGTGGATTGCATCTCTAATGGCACCTGATGATCTTTCTCTGAGCCTCTCATTCGAGGGACATGAAAAGCCCTAACAGTCCCTTCAGTGGAGACAAAAAAAGAGTTCCTAACCCTGAGACAAGGAAAACATGGATAGATGCTAGATACCTGTTTGACTGTCACTGGGCAGAGCGGAGGCCACTGAGAACACTTACATAGCATGATATTATACACACCTCAGACCACCTTCCCCCATCTACCATGAGCATCAGCCTAATTCTATAGTTTGAAGTAGATACAGCAGGTATGTCTTTTAACGTTTTCATTTCACAGATGAGAATACCAAGGTTTCAGCAGTTTCTAGAGCTCACCCAAAGTCACAGAGCTAGCAAGATACAGAGTTGATCATTGAAAGCCACTTCTTATGGTCCCCAGTCTTGTGACCAGCTGCAGTGCTCTGCCATGCTCTGTCAGTGAGCATCATTCTTTGAAGGCAGCACCTAAGGCTGAGGAGGACATACCAGGCCGTTTAAGGTTGACCACAGCCTCTGGGCCGGGGGCTGATCTTATTAATTTAGTGCTATCTTGACCCTTTCAATTAGCTTCTAGACAGAAGCTGGCCCAGGGGAGACGGACAGCAGGGCTTAATGGAAATGGGGATGCTGGTGATGATATGAGCCATCTGAATTATGGTCTCAATTTGCAAGAGCCTGATGGGTTAGCAATAACTCTAACCTGGGTCAAGTGTCTATGTCTCCTCTGTCACTGATCCCACACAAAAGGCTCTCCATTTGTCAGGCTCCAATTCCCCGTGAGTAGATGCTCACCTTTCTTCCTCCCTTCGTTGGAACCTTCCTACAGTTCCCTCTTCAGTGCTCTGCATGGAGGACACCTCTGAGTGGCTCTAGGTTGAGACTGCTACAGAGTCAGGTATGCACAGTAAGATGAATAGCAGACAGAAGGCTGAGGATGAGGTTGCATGGGTAGAGTGCCTGCCCGCGCATGTGTTACATGGGTGGAGTGCCTGCCCACACATGTGTTACGCGCTGGCTTTAGTCCCAGCACCATATAAATGGGACGTAGCCTTGCACTCCTGCCGTCCCAGCACTTGGAAGGTAGAGGCAAGAGGAACAGAAGTTCAAGGTCCTCCTTAGCTTCCCAGGGAGTTGAAGCCAATCTGGGCTCCATAAGACCCTGCCTGAGAGAACAGAAACAGAAGCAAAGTAAGGGGTAGGGGAGAAGACTCCATTGCCCAAGAGCTTAACGCTTTGGTGATTTTTAAGACAAAGAGGAGACACATTATATAATTAATGGATTCCAGGCTAAAGCTGGCCCTCTGGGGTGGCCATTAGGACAGCATGGGCCTTGATCAAGCTCTGGGTACTAGATCTTTTTCCAGCCCCTAGCCAGGAGTAACTGACCATTGCCCTGAATGTTCTCCAAAACTTAAAATAATGTATGGCATCTCCTAGTTTTCCAGACCACTGCAAGCGGAGCTTCTGACCATGTGAAGGCTTGGTGTGGTGGCTGTGTTGAACAGGAGACAATGGCAGGTTCTGACGGTGTCAATTTTCATTTTGTCTGTCTGGAAGTCGCCCAGAGAATGGATTGAAGGGGAGCTCCGTTGTCATCTGATGCACCCTCCAACACATTTTAAAATTTTGCTTCACAGTCTCCTTTGCCATTAGGGAAACTGCTTAATTTGAGTTCCTTAAGAGCTAAGGAACTAGTACCTTCATGGGACAGCCCTGCTGCCTTCTGGCTGTTATAATTGTTCAAATGTCTTTATAGTAAGATAAAGAAATAACCTATTTCCTCATGACTTTTGCCTTTCTATTATGGTCCAGATGTACCAACCTGAAGACTGTGGGCCACATCCATCCCAAGATAACTATGAATGCACCCAGTGCATTCTAGATGGCAACCTCATATCACAATGTCAAAAGGTTAGACAACCCTGGAAGAGCAAAGTGGTGCTAAGAAAGTATTATTAATTTTGCTTCACTGTGCTTTGGGGACTGTATGACAATCTCCTCCTTGTCCCCCAGGAGATCTTCCTTGGTCTACTCAACAGCTTGGGTAAGACAGAATACTCAGCTAGCATTCAGGAGACCTGGGCACTGGCTCCAGCCACAGTGGGTAGAACATTTGGCCTTTGCCTCTTAACTCTGCAATTCCTTCTTAATTCCTAGTATGAATTCATGTAAATTGCCAGAAAATGAATGGCGACTATACTCTTGGATCCAGGATGTTTGCTGTGGAACAGAGGGACTTTAAAACTGTTACTATTATTTTTCTTTTTATGATTTAGTGTGTGTGTGTGTGTGTGTTTGTGTGTGTGTGTGTGTGTGTGTGTGCGTGTGTGTTTACATTCAGAGAAGAGTGAAGGGTCAGGGAGAGCTGAATTTTACCCAAAGTTACACAGCTCAAGTAGTAATGTAACCTAGGGTTTAACCCTGAACTCTTTCTTCATAGCCTTTGCTTCTCAAACAAGCCATGTTAAATACTCTGCAGTGACTGTTGCATTTAGAGGAAGTAAGACAAATCCTGAAATTAAGAACCTCAACTGGTTGCTTTACAAGAACACTAACCTTATATGAGAAATAGTTTCTCCATGTGCATCATTCCACAATGAAGAAGGTCAGCTCTGACAGTGAGCTAAGTTCTACTAAATACACTGAATGAGCTGGATGCAGGCTACACCTTCATTAACATTTATTATTTATTCATCAATCCAGTCTACAATTGTTCCTGAAAGTTAAGCAGTGTACCAGGCATGATAAAACATGCAGATTACATGGCTCCTTGGCTGTATAGAGTTTTAATTCTAGTAAAGATTATAGAAATAAGAAAACAACCAAAACATTAAAAGGCCCTCTGTGTTATGCTAAACATAATGAATCAAAATTACATTATGAGGGATTAAGGCCAATCATAAGGGAAAGAGGATATGTTCTTTAGAACGATAGTTAAGAAGACATGTGTGAGGTGTGAAATGATGAGTCTTCATTGTCAGCTTGACTGGATTCAGTATCATCTAGGAGATATCTCTAGGCATGTCTGTGAGGACATGTCCAGAGGCAGTTAGTGGAGGAAGGAGACTCATCCTAGATGTGGATAACCTTATCCTTTAAGCTGGGGGCCCTGACTGGATGGGGGGGGGATAAAGGAGACAGCCTCATATGTTCCAACCATTTCTCTCTGCTTGCTGACCACAGACAAAGAGCAACCAGCCACTTCGCTGTGATATACCATGCCATGACGGACTGCACCCTCAAGTTGCTTCTTGACAGGTATTTAACATAGTAGCAAGACAAGTAACTAGTATAGCTCATGGGAAAGGTAAGAAGAAGTCAGGTATGAAGAAACCACATGACATCATTCAGGCCTGATCATCCTTTGGAGCAGAGGGCCACACTGAGAGACAGGAGAATGGATAGAAGCATTCTGTTCATTTTTGGTTTTATATTTGCTTTTCTTTATTTGATACACACCATCTCTCCATAACTCAAACTGGTTAGGAACTCACCATGTAGCCCAGAAAGCCCTCAAACTCAAGATCTTCCTGCTTCTGCCTCCTTAGTACTGGAATTGCAGGTGTGAACCCCTATATCCAGCCCTGTGTGGTATATTTAAATTAAAAGTCACTGGAACTGATGGGAATATAACATCTAGTGACTCTCACTAGGAAGTACAGCTCACAGAGCACTATGTTAGCCAAACTTTAAGATTCAGTCATATGACAGGGAAGGGGTTTATGCCAGTATATGTCATGACACAATATAGTTTTTTAAATGCCATCTGTATTGCTGTTTGGGGAATGCAGAGATAAAATTGGAAAATGAAGCATACTTGAAGGGAATTTCAATTATTTTATTGGGAAGTGACAAGAGTAAGGATTGGGGAAGCCGGTGGACAGAGGCTAGTAAGCACAGAATCTGTTTAAGAGGTATAACTGACAGTTTGCTATTGTACTGGATAAGTTAGAGTTAGAGCAAAGAAAGAACCAAGAACAATTCTAGAATTCTAATGCAAGTAATTGGATGTGTGGAAGTGACGTTTACTGAGATGGGGCAGACAATAGCAGTGTGTATGAGAAGGTGGAACTAAAGCACTCTCTGTTGGATGTACTCAAGATGTCAGTGGTTTGGGGAGAAGTAGCTACTCAGCCATGTAAGGTCTTCAGGAAACAGGGCTGGGCTGGAGATGTAAATTTACAACCGTAAGAACATATGTGGCATTTTAAAGCCATGATAATGAGAATATGTAGGAAGGAGGAAGAAGAGATTTTCAACCCATCCTCAAAGAAGCCCTACATTCAGAGGTGAGGAATCTGGCAAAGAAAATGAGAAGAGCACAGTGAGGCAGGCAGAAAACCAGAGGCCAAAATGTCACAAAATCCACAGAGTTTCACGTTTCAAGACAGAACTATAATCAACAGTGTCAAATTACGCTGAAAATCAAGATGGGAACCATTTGAGCCACCAGAAAGCCAGCAGTGACCTTGGGAAGAGCAGTTTCGTCGGTGTATGGACGACGTAGCCAGATCGGAAAGGGCTGAGGAGTCCATGTGAGATTGGTGACTAAATCAAGTCTTTCCCCTGCCTGCTAGTGGAGACACAGATGGACTGCCTGGGGTTAAAGGAAAGCTATCATTGAGAGTGCTTTGTAAGTTGGGAGATGTCAGAGCATGTTTGCCTCATGCAAGCAATTCTGCAGAATGGAGGACATTAAGGATGCTTGGTGTGAAGGTTAATATCAGTTGTCCACTTGAATAGATTTAGAATCCCCTAGGAGCCACAGCTCTGGATGATCCTCTGAGGATGTTTCCAGAGAGGTTTAACTGAGGAGTCAAAGAGTCCGCCTAAATGTGGGTGGCGCCATCCCAGAGGTTGGGGTCCTGAGGTGGATAAAAGGGGGAAAGGAGAAAGCCAGCTGAACATCAGCATTGCTTCATCCCCTCCCTCACCCTCTCTGTCCACTCCCACTAACACAGTATGATCAGCTCCTCCCGCTCCCCTGCCTTGTTTGTATCTCCTCTAACCATGAGCCAAAATAAAGCCTTCCTTCTTTAAGTTTCTTTTCACCAAGTATTTGGTCATAGTGAGAAGAAAAGGCATATGCCTAGAGACAGGACATAACCAAACACATACAGTCTTTGAGAATGTGAAGGAAGTTCAATCTGGTTAGAGCATCTGAGTAAGGATTGCCCTTTCATACAGAAGAGACATTTTCTCCATCGGAAGGAAGGATGTAAGGAAAGAGGGAAGGAAGGAAGGAAGGAAGGAAGGAAGGAAGGAAGGAAGGAAGGAAGGGAGGGAGGGACGGAGGGAGGGAGGGAGGGAGGGAGGGAGGGAGGGAGGGAGGGAGGAATTGTTGCCAATGCCAATAGATTTTGAAGTTTAAGTAGAAACACAGAGAAGAAAACACACAGAAGAAAAGCAGCATTGAGAGGTTTGATAGACGAGTTTGGCAAAACAAATTTGGGTGTGGAGGACAAAGGAGTGGAAGGCATTTGTGAAGGTAGCATTGTGGTAGATGGTAGAATTTAGGCTGGAGAGGAAGTAAAGCAAAGCAGGTATTAGTAGGAAATGACTAAAACCAAAAGATAATTGGATTACTCAGCTTTACATCATTACAACAAACTATCCAAAGCATGCTACCATATCAAGAAAATGGGTTTATTTAGCTGGTAGCTTTGGAGGCTGGAAATCTAAGCAGCTTTGGAAGATCCACTCTAATGAATTTATCTAATCACTTTCCAAATGTCCCACCCCTAAACACCCCTAATTTCTTTTCTTTTATTATTGATATTTTATGTATTTCATACATCACCTTTCAATTCAGTTCAGGCATATTCCCCTTTCCCTCCCCCCCCACCCCACCCCAGATCATGCATTCTGCCATAACTGTCCTGCATCTTTGGTGAGACTAAATTTCTACCAACTTATTACTCCTTGCATAAGACTTTAGGGATTTAACTCCTATCTGAGTTCAAGGAGGCAGTCGTATTCAAATCATAGCAAAGGGTCTCATGAACTCAAAGAGTTTTAAGAAGGGGAGAGTGTACAAGAATTGCAGAGCCATGGGGAGTTGGAAAATAACACATTTAAAATCCAGGTTTCTGATGACTACAAGTCCAGAGTGCACTTGGAAGAACCAGCTGGTCCAAGAAAGAACAAAGCATGTTATAGAGTGCTCTCGGCTGATCGGAGAAGGTCGAGGAGCAGAGGGGAGGGTTGTGGAGTCGCTCCTCCTTCTGTAGAAATTTGCTTATGCTCTGTTCAGAGGGAAGTTCAAGATGTAGATAAATACATTCCTTGCACACACCTTCCATCTTTCTAAGACATAAACATTTCACCCAAGTGAAGAGCCCCACACATAATCTATTCCAATCTTATTCAAACGTGCCCACTTGTAGCTTCCTGCACGGAGCCTCAAAAAATACAAGCATATGAAATGCGATAGAGCTCAACATAAAACTTTTTCAGTGTCAGACACCATCTGAAAGTAAATTCTAGTTTAAATGAGTGGAGTAGCTGGTGTCAAAGGCTTAAGGGGATAAAATTTAAAGTAGAGAAAATTCTATCCATTAACTTAATACTTACCAAATGCTAGGAAAAGATCCCACCCCGTTGCTTATCTTTCATTTGAGGAGGGCACATTCCTGATACCGTCTGCCGTAGACTTTGCTTGGCACTGACCTAGGAAACAACAGAGCTCCACCCAGAGGACTAGCAATAAAAGAAAATCGAGCTTCCTTTTGGTCCTCTACCTAGAGTCTAAACAACAATAGGGTGGTCTGTTTACATTTCTGTGTAGGTCACACGAGAACTTCCAGGAAATTGCACAAATCTTTATACCTCCTCTTGTCTGTTGATTTCATTACCCATCTTCTTTCTTTCTTTCTTTCTTTCTTTCTTTCTTTCTTTCTTTCTTTCTATTAACTGATTTCAAAATCCCTTAAAGTGGGAGTTAAGTATGTTTCAGAAATAGTGAGGTAATAAGAAGCCAGAAAGACACAGCCTCCTCCAGGAACAATCAGTGGCTGCTGGAAAATGACACCAGGGACTAACGTCAATCATCCCCGGCCAATTTCTAGTCTCCTTGGTCCACTTAAATGGTTTATCTAAGTCGAACACTCTATAACATGAAGCAATTAAAAAAGAAAAGAAGCCTATTTATTGCAACTGTGTATGAACAGAAGGGAGAGACGAAAAAGGCATCCATCTCTAGCCTTATTCACTTCAGGGCCCTGGATAAAAGGACTTTCCTAGATTCAGGCTTGCAGCAGACTGTTAGGTTCATTTTGAGGGGAGACTCAGCACAGGGAGGAAAAAATGTCAGGTCTCCCATGAGAAGGAAGTCAGGTTTATTTCAGGCATGGCGGCTGGCCTGCCTGTGTCGGGATTAGGATGACCAGCATTAAACTGTACCCCAAATGGCAGTTTTGTACCCAGGCACACAAGGAACTGAGTTTTCAAGGAAGTGGGAGCAAGGAGATTGGGGAATGCACATAGGTGGATCTGTGACTGGTATCAGTAGAAGCATCTTGAAGGAAACTGGGACCTGTGACTGGTATCAGTAGGAGCATCTCAAGAGAGACTGAGGCCTGGTTCTGATCTCCAGTGTGGTGTGACTAAAGGATGTTGCAGCAACATTTCTCGGGTTACAGGAATGCATTCCAGGATAATTATTTCTTGGAACTTCTGCCTCAGTTGGGCTTCTGAAGTCCCTGACTTAGGTGGGCTACAACCTTACACAGACCTTAGGCAGGAAGTTGAGGGGAGAGAGGGGAGAAGCATTGTATCCAGGGTTGTTGTTCTGCAAAGGTAAGTGTGCCACCAGAATGAATCCAGCAACCTGACGGTCTGACTAGGGTCTGGGACCTTTCCAAGTCCTTTCTTTAAACTCCAGCTATTATTTTATCTCTGGTGATGTTCAATAATCCAAAACAGTCTTGTGCTGGGTGATATGGGCAGCATACACTTGTTTGGACCTTGCAATGCCTGGAGCAGTTTCTTTTCTTGTTGCTATGACAAAACACCCGACATGCCTCAATGGGAGGATTTACTTTGGTATACAGTGTCTGAGGTGTCAGTCCAAGATGGGACGGAAAGCACGACACAATAAAGTAGCCTACAACATGGTGTCCAGAAGTATAGAGAAGAGGACACTCTTAGGCTATGGCGTGTGCCCTCCAAAATGAATAAAGAGACAACAAGGTAATAGGCACTCCAGGATAGGTTTTACTTCAGGGTAACCAGGGCTAAGCTCAATGAAAATAGAGCCAGGACATTTAAAGGGGGCCAGGTGAGAACCCAGGCAAGGGATCGGGGAGGGGGTATAGGTTGCTGGTCCCCAGCTTCTCAAAGAAAGCAGAAGATTCCTGAGTACTCTGCAACTGCCTGCTGTTCTATAAGCAAAGAAGGAGCTGGTGGAGCAGTTTCCTTGGCTCTACCTGGAATGTCAGCCCCTGCATTTCAAATGGATTCTGGTCTTTGGAGAATTCAGACACTGACACCGGGAAGGTACAGGACAAAATATAGTCCCCAAACAGCACACCCTAATGATCCACTTCCTGGAATGAGGCCCCATCTTCTACCTTTCATCACCTCCCACAATGTCATATTATGAAGCCATCAATGGCTCAATCAATTCATTAGGTCAGAGACCTTGTGATGTGATTGGCTCCATACTTTACTAATATCCTAGGTATTTCACAAGCCAATCAAGTTGAGAATTTAGATCATCACAACAGCTCTAATGCCCTTATTTAAAACTTCACGCATATCTTTTCTTGAGGAGAATATCTACAGAAAATATCTCCCTACATAGAATGCACAGTGTGAAGCCTCTTTGTTTTTTTCCCTTTAACCCCTAAATTATGATAATACAATGATTTGAGTTTAAAAAATGATTTTCTACTCAGAGAAAGAAAACCCCAAGAGGTAGAATTCACTGTGAGAGCAAAGAACAGGAGTCAGGGAAGCAAGCTGAGTCCTAGGTGTCTACAAGAAGAAAGGCATGAGGCTCTGAAAGGGTTCTTTCCCAACAGCTTTCTTTTTTTTTTGTCTTTTTCAAGACAGAGTCTCCCTGTAGCCCCAGCGGTCCTGGAACTCACTCTGTAGACCAGGCTGGCCTTGAACTCACAAAGATCCGCCTGCCTCTGCCTCCCAAGTGCTAGGATTAAAGGCGTGCGCCACCTCGCCCGGCACATGCTTTCTTTAAGTTCATCTCACAATAAAGATGATTGTTCTGGGGATGTCTACATCTGAGACTTGAGAAAGTAGCAGATCACAATTCTGGAAAGAATACCTTTTTCAGCCCCTATAGAAAGAAAAACATACCACTAGATGATTTGCATTTTCTAGATGCTACTCAAAGAATTTGACGGTCAAAAAGGGATGTGATAGGGAGACATCTAGACTAAGTTAATGGGTGATGAGACACGGGTAAACGGGGAAGAGGCTTGTGATGGTTGGTATTTGCCAGTGTGATGAGATCTAGAATCACTTAATATATAAACCCCCAGGTAGATAGATCTAGGAGGGATTATTTAGCTTAGCTTCTGTACAGGCCTATGAAGGATTGTGTTGATTCTGCTAATTGGGGTGGGAAGCCCTCCCTGTCCCCGATGGTTGGTAACATCATTTCCTAGGCTTGTGTCTGGACTGCATCCAAAGGAGAAAGCTCACTGAGCATGCGCATTCACCATTCTCTGCTTCCTGACAGCAGAGACAACTCATCAGCTGTCCCAAGCTCTTCCTGCCAATGCTTCCCCCCTCCATGATCAACTGTATCCTCCAACTGAGCCTAAATAAACCCCTTCTCTCCTTCACTTGGCTTTTGTTGGGATATTTTATCACAGCAACAGGAACAGTAACTAAGACAGGACTCTGTCTACTCAGTCAGAGCTCAATGCTGCCACCACCAAGGGAGATCACCGTCATCTTTGCAACTTTGCTTCTGGATTCCTGGTTTTATGACCCAAACTTTAGCTTAGAGAGGCTCCTTTGTGATGTTTCCAACATGACAGGTGGGGACTGATTCCACTGTAAGATGAGAACACAAAGTTGATGGCTGGCTGGGTGAGTCTGACTATGTAAGAGAGGCCCACACTGACTCCGTTTTGAGTATAGCCACCATTTTAAGCAGTTACTGAAATCTGCCCAATTCGGGGAAAAGGTCAATTGCTCAAGGTTTATTGGCAACTGACCTTTTTGGGGACAATGTCAGTTGCTCGAGATCACCTAATAAAATTTAAACTTGTCTAAAGATAACTGTTGATATGTGAGGACAGGTGGACTGACTCAACATTTCCTCGTTCCAGTTGCAGGATTGTGTCTAAAGATAACCTTTGGTATGTGGGGGAGGTGGGCTGACCTAACCATGAGCTGTAACCCTGCTATTATCCAATAAGGCTAGAAGTTACCCAAACCCCGCTAAAATTCCCCTAGACCCTGTATAAAAGGGCCTGCAAACCAACTTATCGGGGTTGAAGCCTTTTCCCTCCCACCCCAGCATGCTGGTTTACTTTTCCCCAAATAAAGTCTTGGTTTTCCATCCTTCAGTGTGTCTAGTGTGGATTCTCAGACCCTAACAACTATATCTACCTCATTTTCTGCACAGCTCAATAATTAAGTTTTAAAATTAGCATTAAGACATGCGTGTGTGTGTGTGTGTGTGTGTGTGTGTGTGTTTTCCCTCACATCCAGCACATACTGCACTATGAAGAGGGCACAGCACAGGTAAACATCTTAGCACTGTTAATCTCTGGTCCTTAGGATTGATCAAATAAATTATGACATATCCACAAGATGGAATTATAGGCATCCACTCAAATTAATGGTGTAGGCCAGGCATGGTGGCCCATGCCTTTAAGCCCAGCACTCAGGACACAGGACATAGAACACAGAAGCAGGAGGCTCTCTCTGAAATCCAGCCTACCCTAGTTTACTAATAAGTTCTAGGCCAGCTGGGGCTATAGGGAGACATTGTCTGAAAAAAAAAAAAGACATGAGGGTTGAAAAGATGGCTCAGTATTCAGGAGCATTGGCTGCTCTTGCAGCGGACCCAGATTTGATTCCCAGCACCCACATGGTGATTAATAACCACCTGTAACTCCAGTCCCAGGGGACCTGACCTTCACCGACATTGCCTGACAGGTGCACTTAATACATGCAGACAAAACATAAAATAAAAATAATGAATTAAATGTTTTTTATAAAAAACAAATGATGACAATGCTTTAGATAAATAATAAATGTATTTCTATATAAATTGTTTCACACTTCTTAAGTTTTGTGGGTCGAAATTAAAAAATACCACAAAACACTTTTCAAATATATGCCATCTTTGCAAAATCTACATATATGACTAGAAGAAAACAAATGCTGTGGTTTTACAGAGTGGTGAGGTCATGAATGTATATTATTTCTCTTTCCTGCTTATCTGCATTTTCAAATTTTTCCAAAGTGAAGTATCACTTTGGAAATGGGAAATTTTATTCCCTAAAAAAATTAAGGTATGCATGGCCTGGGAATGTAGCTCTGTGGTCGAGTGTTTGACAAGCACATGTAAGACCCTGGATTTGAACCCCAGCATTAACTGGCTAATTAATTAAAATAAATTTTTCAGGTGAGTCTTCTTCCTCTGAAGCAACATCAATTTTCAGTTGCTTGGATAACTTTTTAGCAATGATTTGTGTGTATACAGGTCTAAGTGAAAATAATTTTTTACTCCAAAACTTCTTTAAACTAAACCTTAACCCAAGTGTCAGGAGAAACTGGATGCTGAGGAAGAAATATCTCCAAATACTATTTAACTTCCACTGACAAGCAGGACCAGCCCCAGAGCCAAAGGAATAAGGCCTCTGCCTCAGACTTGGAATTGTAAGAGGGTGTCAAAATAGTAAGCAAGACAAAGAGTGTGTTAAAAAATGTAATATCTTGAAGTCAAAACTTGCTCAAGTAATTGATGAAGAACAAATTCAAGACAGGGCTGATAGATTTTTTGTTTTTTTGTTCTTTTTGCTTCAGGCTCCATGTGACACTATAGTCATCAGAGAAAACAATACAAGAACAGGAAGAAAGAACAGGAAAGGGGAGGAAGGAGAAGAGGAAAGGACCTGACCCACACGGATGTTTCAGTCCATGTCAAACAATGAGCCTGCACTTTCAATACATTATTGTTAGCAGGCAGAACTGATCTAGCACCCTTATCGAAGTTCACTCTGGTTGGAGGAAGATGCCCAAGGTAATACTCTGACCTTCTCCCCTGCCTGTCCCTTACTTCTCAGGAAACTTGAGTTGCCTAATTAACTGTGTGAGAGAACAATCATGCATGTATAACCATTCCCCTTCTTAGCTGGGTCCCATGGGTTCTTTCTCCCTGGTGCAAATATTCAGGAGCCCTTGAGTCAACAATTACCTTTATTTCCCAGAGAACTACTTCCATTTGTCTAAAGAAAAGGTACTGTGCAGCAAAGTTTGCTCTGTATACCTTGCCTCTAATCACAGAAGAATAGACACCTAACTAAGCATGGACAACAAGGTCCATCCTTCGGATTTTTCTATTACAATCCACAGAGAGCAAATCTGGTCTGTGTGTGATTAGGACACAGAGAGAACTGACTTGGTTTCTGTGTCTAGGCTTCTAACAGTGAAGCCAGGAGTTGGGACATGGACGTATTTCGCCCACTATCACAGACATAGGTCATCTCAGTCACAAAGCAAATATGAAGATAGAGAAAAGAGACGGTGGGAGGAGCCTTTGAGTCCCAGATCCTGATTCCAGAGCGTTCTGAAGCTGGAGTCTGACTTCAGACTCCAGTTCATGTTCTTGCATAAAGTTCTTTTTCCCAGATTGTTTGGCTCATGTGTTGCCTGTTAACACAGTTCCCAGTGTTATCATTATCTTGGTCCCATCCACAGACAGCCACACCATGGCTGAGAACCTGCACACTTATTTGGCCAGATCACTTTCCTGCTTTCTGCCAGGACACTTCTCCAGAGCTTTCCATCCTCTGGATGATCTATTCCCTGTAACATGCCTTCCCCCAAACTCTTTTATTCATTTCCCCTTAAAATATTACCCCTGTGAATAAGCATCACTATTTTATATTGTTTACTTCCAAGATGTATTAGTCAAAGTAATACCAGCTGCTACAACAACCAACTATAAAGCCCTGTGACTTAATAAAGGTTTCTTTCTCATTAAAAATTCCAGTTTGAGAGGCTGGAGGGATGGTGTGATGGTTAATCCTGGGTGTCAACTTGACTTGACTAAGGAACAAGTAAGAGAAAAAGGATCTTTGGATTGGACTACCTCAACCCAGATGGCCCACCAGAAATGTGGGTGTTACCTTCTGCTGGCAGGCAGTATTAAAGGCCATGGCAGAGGGAGCTGGTCCCTTTTTTCCTGCAGCTTGCCTCTCTCTCACTGGTGAGTTTGTCTTGCTGCTGTGATCAACCCTTAAGATCCCAGCGTGTACTGAGACCGGCAGATCTCCTGGAATCCATCAGGCCTTCAGTACCAGATTGGGACTATTGAGACATCCAGTCTTGTGGACTGAGCAGTTCCCTGGATTCTCAGCCTCTCCAGTGCTGCAGGGCTACTGTTGGACTCCTTGAACTCTGTCACATGAGCAAATCAATAAATTGTATATAGCTATATATTCGTCCTGTTGCTTCTGTTTCTTTAGAGAACCCTGACTAATACAGATTTTGGTACCAGATTGGGCTGTTGGCTGTGAAGAACCTGACCATGTGGATGTTTGGAGAAAAGTGGAAGAATTTGGAACTTTGGGTTAGAAAAGCTGTTGATTACTATAAGCAGAGCTTAAGGGGCCATTCTAGTAGAAGCCTGGAAGAAAGCATTGCTGCAAAAAATGTAGTTCCAGAGGAAAATAAAGACTTAGGCAGCAACTGGGATATTTTTATAAAGAGTCTGGCAGCAGTTTGCCCACAGCCCAAATGCTTGCCTGATGCTAAGTTGAAAAGCAATGGACTAATGTCTTTGGTGGAGGATATTTCAAGACAGCCTAATGTAGAAATGGTGGTGTGGCTATTGATGGTGAGTATTGTGCAGATCTACAGTGAAGAAGAGCAGATGGAGCAGAAATAAATGCAGAATGTACAGTTTGCATCTGAAAACCGAACTAGGAAGATTAAAGGTGGGGCCAAGGCATGTGAAGGAGAGTTTCCTTTTGATAAGAAGACTAAATTGATTAAGGAGAGGCCTAGCTATTTACAAGTAAACAATGGGAAAGGTAAGATTAAAGTGATTAAGGAGAGGACTTAGATTTACAAGTAAACAACAGAATCAGTACCTTCAGGGCAAGACCACACACAGCTTAGCCTCCAATTTTTGAAAGGAAAATACTGAAAGGGTTTTCTGCTCCAACAAGTCCAGGGCAGAGAAAATTTGCAAATGTGGTTAAAGTAGAAGAGAGTCCATCCCGAACTTGCAGCCAAATGCACCAATTTCATTCACATGGTGCTGGCTTTAGAGGCATGAAGTTTGCAAGAGTGAAGGGGTCATCAGTTCTTCCTCCATGGTTTCAGAGAGCCGCAGAGACCAGGCAGAGTGCA
Source organism: Rhizomys pruinosus (assembly GCA_009823505.1). Classification (NCBI taxonomy): domain Eukaryota; kingdom Metazoa; phylum Chordata; class Mammalia; order Rodentia; family Spalacidae; genus Rhizomys; species Rhizomys pruinosus. The sequence goes on from VZQC01000299.1 coordinate 2,624,843, forward strand.
GCAGGGGTGTCCCTGAATAAAGAAGGCCCTGATAGGCCATTGCATGAAGCTGCGAATGTGAAGCCTGGTTGGCAGCAGAGACCCCAAGAAGACATTCAAGATGCCAGAGCTGTGAGATATTTGCCAAGGAGAGCAGCATACAGGGAGTGGTACCAGCCTAAGAAAGAGATGTATGTTTCAAGCAAAGCTGGAAGAGCTGAGTCATCTAAGCCCTTTGGAAGTCAAGTCCCAGAAGTTGCACATGGAGTTACTGGACTTGGTGTTTGCCCTGCTGGTTTTCAGTCTTGTTTTGGTCCAGCATTTCCTCACTATGCCTCTATTCCTCCCTTTTGGAATGGGAATGTGTATTCAGTACAATTGTATGTTGGGAGTATGTAATTTGCCTTTTGATTTTACAGGAGCTTACAGTTAAAAGATTGGCCTGTATCTCAGAAGAGATTTTGGACAATAGAATTGTCTAAAATTTAAATAGAATTGAGACTGGTAAAGACTAGGGGGACTTTTAAGGTTGGACTAAATGCATTTTGTATTTTATATGGTCTATGGGGGCCAGGTAGTGGAATGTGGTGGTTTGAATGAGAGTGTCCCCCCATAGGCTTTAAGTACTCAGACATTTTGTCTCCAGTTGGTGGCACTATTCTTGGAGGTCTTAGAAGGTGTGGCTGTGCTGGAGGAAGTACATTATTGGGTGCAGGCTTAGTGAGTTTAACAAGCCTTGCAGTCTCCATTCTCTCTCTCTCTCTCTCTCTCTCTCTCTCTCTCTCTCTCTCTCTCTCTCGAAAGAAAAAAAAGAACAGAAAAAACACCTTGCAGACCCAGGAATTGTACTGCAAGATTGCCTCTTGGTACCCAGCATTAATCCCAACACTTGGGAGGCAGAAGTAGGCGGGTCTCTGTGAGAGAGGCCGCCTAGAGGGCTCCTCACAGCACAGTTTCCAGGTCAACTGGGGCTATGCGGAGATCTTGTCTCAAAAAAAAAAAACAAAAATCTTTGCTCCATTTGGCATGTTAACTTCCGGAAACTTCAGTTTCCTCATCTCTTTAAGTGGTGATATTATTAGGACCTTCGTTAAGAGACCTGTTACAAAGATAAAATACCAGAGTACGTACTTAGTACAGCCTAACATGTAAGTAAGCATCCAAAAAAATGTTTCTATGGTTAGTCCACATACAGTAAGAGACATTTTGGAGTTTTTTGTTTTGTTTTGTTTTGCCGGTTCTGGTTTGTCTTGTCTTTGGTTTGCTTTTAAGACAGGGTCTCCTGTACCCCGCGGGTCCTGGAACTCAACTCTGTAAGACCGGCCTGGCCTTGACTCACAAGAAAAAATCCGCCTGCCTCCCGCGTCAATGCTAGGCATTAAAGGCGGGCGCCAGCCTCGCGCCGGCCATTTTGGAGTTTTTAATAGGAGACAAATAGATATATATATATATAATAGCGGCACACACATACATACATTAAATATATAAATTATATATAATATATATAATATAATAAATATATATGGAGGACAGCCACACCTTTAAATGGCAAAAGGCCATAAAAAGAAGCTGGCAAAAATAGAATGCACAGAATTAAAGACATCCCCACGTGAGGGCTGGGCATGGCTTGTCGGCATGCGTCTATATACGCCAAACAACTAAGGAGGCAGAGGCGGGAGGATCAGGAGAGACTCGAGGGCACACATCCTGCTACACAGTGAGTTTGGGGCCAGACTACTTGAGATCCTGTCTCCAAAATCCAAAACTAGCCATGAAGGTCGCATGTCTTTCTTTAATCGTCGCCAGAACTGGGGCGAGGCAGAGTGGGAACAGATATCTGCTGATTCCAGGCACAGTTAGGCACATAGTTAAGACTAGCAGTTTGTCTATAAAAAAAGAAAATAAAAATGATAAAAAACTGAAACAAAAAACAGGCATAGGTACATACACTTGGGTAGGAATGAGTTTTTTCCGCAGCAGGACGACAAGGCCCGTGGGAATAAGTCAATGCCACACAACATCTCATTATATTTAGTCATATGGTTCACACCTGCAAATCCCGAAGCACTTCAGGCAAGCAGAGCAGCCAGCCGGTCACAAGGGCAGCTCAGGACTCCCTGGTCTATGCTTTGAGACTCTGACTGGGGCTGGAGAGAATTGGGTAGGTAGTTTAAGAAGCAACTGGCTACCTCGTTGCACGGAGAACCACAGGTTCATTCCCAGCCACCGCACATAGCCGAGCTACCATGCTATTTGCCCATTTCGAGGGGAATCTGACACCTCTTCTGGCCTGCCACAGGCTCTACACAAGATGACATGGGTGGACTTCCATACATGTAGGCAATAAACACACACGATAAAATAAAAATACACTCTCAAAACACCATCCCTCACTCCCCCTAAATGTGACAAATGTGATTACTGATTCATAGGCTGAAACATACAAAGGTGACAGATACGCCTTATAGCAGAAAGAGAACTTCAAAACCCAAGAAACTCCTGCACCATAAGAAAGGTATTGCAAATATCAGCAGGAAACATTAGCATTACAAATAACTAGAGTGCTTGCTCATGCCTGAGGCCGTAGGTTCCTGCCCAACACCACAAAAATAACAATATCGGAATGAGCAGGTGAGTATATATCATGGAGCTCATGATGGCTAGACGTTGATGGTGACATACAGGGCAGGAGGAAGGAAGAAGGGAAGAAAAGAAAAAAAAAAAAAAAAAAAAGGAGGAGGAGGAAGGAGAGGCAGAGTACGAATGCAGGAGGAAGGCGGGAGAGGAGATGAGCCTCAACTCCCAGACGCAGCTAACACACCTTTTAATCCTCACACGGACTGATGCCAGAAGGCCTGACTGGAGTGTGGATCTTCCTGTGAGTTCCAGACCAGCGCTGGAATGCTATAGTTATATTCGAAGCTCCAGCTCCGAGCCGCTAGCCAGCTGGGCACTAATTAAGAAATAAACCTTGTCTCAATAAAAAAAAAATAGTATATGGCCATGGCCAGAACGGCTATGTGAGACTCCTAGCCTAGCATGCAAGAATCCTTAGATTTGTTAGAAAACTTAGTCATTCATATTAATTCTCTCTCTGCAGATAGATGAGGATCTCACCTCAGGCAGGGTGGACAGCAGCTCACCACCTTATAGTCGCCAGTCCTTCCAGGCACATCGAGGTACATTTGGGCCAGCCAGTCTAATCCCAACATGACCCAGTGATTCCAGGGTCAGCATGGGGCCACAGAGGGGCTTAGGGTCGGGAGACCTTTGCCAAATGAATAAAATAAATATAAATAAATAAATAAAGTTTTTAAATATCTCATTTAATGTTGCAGATGGAAATTGCCTTTCAGTTATTATAAGTTGATTAGATTCAATATTATTTTAGAATAAAGTCAAACCCTCAACTTGGAATATCCACATTTACAATTCCGTCATCGTTTACTGTTGAATATTGTTTGAAATTCTCAAAAATTCAATCATTTCAACTAGTGGAAGTACAAATGTGTCAAAATGGAGTTTTGACTTAATTGTTGACAAGCACTGAAAATGCCTTCCAGTGGCTCAGCAGGTAAAGAATTCATGGAATTCAGATCTAACAAGTGTTAGAGTTAAACCAGAGTCAACACCGAATCATTCAGGCAATGCTGGTTGATCATCTCTTTTCCTCCTTCACAGCTGGCATTGCTTCTAAAGACAGGAGGACAATTAACAAACACTATAATTTAGTTACTAGAGATGTACAATTAGGAAATATTCTTAGTTATTACAAATGCCCAAGGACAAACTATGACCAGGAATGTGGATAAACTGTAGTTTTAAAATAAAGCTTCTAGGATTACCATGGTTTCCTTTTATCTGCAGGTGATCTCCAGCTGCAAACGAGTGATGGATAATGCAGGGATCCCATTTCGCTGGAGAGGCAAGAGATTTGCCTGGTGGTCCACAAGGTGTCTGAGCAGCCTAGAAGAACGCACAAGTCACAAGAGCATTGGATCACTGTAAATCCTGCTAAGTTTTCACTCGAGGGACTAAGAAATGGCTCTAGCAATACTACATTCAACACAAGTATGTTCAATTCCTATCAGTAAATTAGAAGAGAGAGAGAGAGAGAAGAAGAGTCTAGACAGAGGAGTTAGTTAAAGTAGGGTAGGATATAGGGTGAAGAATCTTCCATTTTATGCTATTGATGAGAAAAGAGAGGCCTTTACTAGGAAGCAGCCAGGGACTCATTAACGCAGCGTGTGCTGGAATCTTTTTACAGCTCGCCAGAATTCAAAAGCTTGTATAAGCAGTGTGTATGGTGTATTTGCTTTGTCTGTTACACACATACCATTGGGTGGGTGCATACCTGGGCTAGATAAAGGGCCACGAAACAATGGCATGGGGATTCCCTTAAGAGCTAAAGTTACAGAGGAGCTGTGAGCCTCCTATGACATGACAGCGTCTGCACGTTGCTCTTAATCCACTTGGCTCTTACCACTGAGATTATCTAGAGGATGACAATTTGTTATTGTTTCGTGTCTGTTTTTTTGGAGACGAGGTGCCATGCTCGTACAACAGGGATGTCAGAGGACAATGTGTGTGAGTCAGGTCTCTTCTACAGGGAGTGGCCAGGAACTGAACTCAGGCTGCCAGTTCTTGGAGGCAGTGCTTCACTTTGCTGGAGTAACGTTCGTTGGAGCCCCCAAGGTAAGTTACTATTACTGAGTATAGAAATCATCAAGGCGGGGTTGTGAGCGATGCTGTCAGCAGGTTAAGGGTAAGCATACAAACTGCACTTGCAGAAGAATGGGGGTTTCAATCCTAAGCAACCACATGGTGGCTGAGAAACGTCTTTAACTCCTAGTTTCAGGGATCCACAACTCCTCTCTGACCAACCGAAGGCATAGTGCATAGGCGACACGGGTGCAGTACAAACTACATTGAGACAGTCAAGTCTCATACACATAAAAATAAAGTAATAAATTATAAAATAACAATCATCAGCCCCAACACTAGTGTTTCTCTTTTTGTTTTTTTCTAAAAGGTAAAATAACAGGTTCACATTTGTTCTATTCCACTTTGGCTAAAATATTAAACGAGAGTTTTTTCTTATTTTTAGATGAAGCAGAGGGGGCTGGAGAGATAAAAATCCAGTTGTGGTTAGGATCACTGGCTGTTCTTGGAGAAAACCAGATTCAATTCCCAAGCCTACATGGTGGCTAGTCCGCAATCCATGCGTTCCAGTTCTCAGGGGTATCCATATGCCTCTTTGCTGACCTCTAGCACAAACATGGTGCCTCATATAGTACACCTGCAAGGGCAACACATAATACTCAAAACACATTTAAAAAAAATATTTAAACAGTACNATAAATTTTTTTTTTTGTCTTTTTGAGACAGGGTCTCCCTTTAGTCCCAGCTGGCCTGGAGCTCATTATGTAGGCCAGGCTGGCCTTGAACTCACAGAGATCAACCTGCCTCTGCTTCCCAAGTGCTGGGATTAAAGGCGTGTACCACCAAGCCCATCTGGACTGCCTTTCTAATAAGAAAATAGTATTTAGGGGCTGGAGAGATGGCCTAGCGGTTAAGAGTGCCGACCGCTCTTAGAGAGGACCCGGATTCGATCCCCAGCACCCACATGGCGGCCAAGAGCCGTCTGAAACTCCAATTCCAGGAGAACTCCAGTTCCAGGGGAATCTGAGACTGTCTTCTGACCTCCGCGGCATTGCACGACACGGGTGCACAAACCTGCATGCAGACAGTACATTGATACACATACCGAAATAAATAAAATAAAAAAATAAATAAAATAAAAAAATAAATTAGATAGCCTTCTAGGGTCCCAAAGACATGCACTTCCTGCCACATACTCGGGAATAGAAACCATAGATAATCGCACTGAATGTAGAATGACTACCAGGTCTGGAAGTAGCAACAGTACTGAAATCCATAATCCATTTGTAAGAGGACAGTCATGCGCATCAGCTAGACACAGAGAGAGCTGTAGCATGTAGGTTAGTTGTGTATCTCTAAAAAAGAGGAGGACACGTTCTGTAGCACAGGGGAAGAAAGAGCATCTTCCCCTAAGCCAACGTCACTCCAACTTGACCACTCTGAGAAACTCATTCATAGCTTCTCTGTTCTCTTACTCTATAAAACCATGAATTATAGACTCATTGTTCAGATTGTGTTCTTTGGTACTCTAGGTTTCAAAAGAGGTACCCTAGTACCAGCAGCATGCTGGAGAAGCTGGTGATGGTATCTAAAAGCCCACCGCTAACATTATAGAAACCATGTTCCCAAGTTATTATTTGAAACTGTTAGTAAAAAGTAAATGACAGAGAAATCAAATAAATTATATTTTAAAATAGAGGCATGAATATTTAGAATTTATCAGTCAATTATTTCATTGTATTAATCTCTTATTATGTTTATGAAGAGTTTCTTTGGATCAATTGTAGGTTTATACTGACAGCATAGTATTAGGTGCATATTATTGTGAGCAACAATCCCAACTTCTCTTTCACGCACAGCACATCCGCAGCTTGAAGTCAATGGGAGTATTCACACCATAGCAATCTGAAAGTGCTGCAAATCATGTCTCCTGGACCTCAGATCCATTTGTTAAACATTTAGGGGGTGGGAGAATGGAGAGGTCTATGGAATGAGACTCGGAGGTGGGAATGTCCCAGGAAAAATGCCCCTTCCTGCCCACCTGGATCAGGGTGGCTTTGTGAGTTTCATATACTGTGTTTTCCATAAATCTTTGGTTTGATAAGAACATCCCACTGCTTAAAAAAGAATGTTTTCAAACTCCTGGACTGCAAGATCAACAAGGTCACTTCCTCTCCATTCATTCTTTCCTTCATGCGTTTCATTGAATAATTGTCGATACAGTGTAGATGGGAATAGATTTTTTGAAATCATGTATAACAGCTTACCCTTGTCCCAAAGGAGGGGAAGAGAGGAGAATATCAAGGATCAAGTACTCATAGCCCGATGCTCCCAAGTCAAGCTCCTCATGCCCAAAGAGAGAAATAAAATGCAGACCAGGCCAAAGAATGCACAGAGAACAAGTATCTGATCTCCCCATACCCAGCTTCCCCCAGCTCTTGTCAGCAAAGCTTAAACATCCATTCAGTAAACATTCACTGAGCACTAACCATGTACCTCATGCTGTTCCAGGTACTTGGTGGATGCCCATGAACTCCTAAGGAAACGCTGATCAAGTTTAGGTTGATTCGATTAGACGGAGAGAAATATCTTCCTTACAGATTTCTAAGCCTCCACTAACCCAAGAGCTGTGTCTCAAGCTAACTGGATCATTGCTTTGGTTCTTTGAGATGTGTACACTGCACTGGGTAGGAGAGAGCCAGGCAGAGGATGGAGCCTGAGTGTGAAGCATAAGCTTCTGGAAGCAAGTCGCCACCAAGAACAAAGTCCTCTCCACCTTTCATTCACTAAACATACTCCAAAGTCTTCCCTGTGCCTCAAATTTCCCTGGCTCCTTCAGGCTGCAAAGATAGGCAAACCACTATGTCGTAAGCCTTCTTCCTCCACTGGCCCTCATTTAGTCTCTGATCAGGAGTCAGGGACCTGTGCCAGCTGAGGGCAGCTGGCAGCTTTCTGTCACTTGAGATTTGTTAGAAATCAAATGGAGATTTTTAAAAATTATATTGAGTTATTTTTGATCTAGAATCAAGAGGAAAGCACAAATCAGGAGAATCTGTGCTCCTCTGTAGGCTGCTCAACTGCCTGGAGACTCAGATAAGACCAGATGCTCAGCCCAGACTGCATTGCTCAAGACAGAATCCATGCTGCAGTCCTGAGGCCCAACTGCCACTCTTAGAAACTAGTCTTTGTCCTTAAAGGCCTTTGGCAGAAGGCCCAGGTTCGAATCCCAGTACCCATATGGCAGCTAACAACTGTGCATAACTCCAGTTCCAGGGGATCCCACACCCTCTTCTGTCCTCTGCAGGCACTGCCCTTACCTATATGCAGGCATAACACTCATACGCATAAAATATAAGTAAATAATAAATAAAATAAATAAATAAATAAATAAATAAATAAATAAATAACCATCCTGAAGAGGCCTCTGCTTGGAGCCCCTTCAGCAATCAGGGTGGAGTTGGGTGGCCTTCTCTACTGTCATTGTTAGCTTCAGCTTTCAACTTGACACAAACCTACAGTTGAAGAGAGACTGACAAATTTCCACCATTACATTGTCCTGTGAGCATGTCTTGATGGTTGAATTACAAGAAGGCCTAACCCACTGTGGGCAGTGTCAGACCTGGACAGGCGTGCTGTGCTGTCCAAGAAAGGCAGTTGAATGTGACTCTGGAAGCAAGCCAGCAAGTAACACTCCTCCCTGATCTCTGCTTGAGTTCCTGGCTCCAGGTTCCTGCCTAGAGTTCCTGTTTGGGCTTCCTTTAATGAAGGACTATAACCTATAAGCTGAAATCAATACTTCCTTCCCAAGCTGCTTCTTGTCACGTGTTTTATCACAACAGAAAACAAACTAGAACATCCACTTAAGACCTAGAAGGAGGTATTTGGGAACAGCAATCTTAATCATCATTCCATTGGAAGCTAGCTCAGAGCTGAACATTTTTCACAAGAAATAGAGATAAAATTACTGTGTGTGCATCTCTGCATCAGTCAGGATGTCAACAGAAAACATGTAGCCTGCTCCAATTCAGATTACCAGAGGAAGATCAACCAAGACTGCTCACAAGCACATGGGTGGAGCATGGGGGAAGGGTGAATGCAACACCCCAGAGGCATCGAGGAACAAGGGACAGTGAGTGATCAGAGCCCAGAACAACAACTAGTAAAGAGGAGGCTCTCCAAAGGAACTGTATCAAGGACTGTGATGGCCACACTACACTGTGTGAGAGAGGCAGAGTGTGCATCCCGTGATCTCCTCTCCTGTCAATCACAGGGTATTCAACAGAAAGCTGGAGTGTAGGAGACTGCTGCTGTGGGCATCAGTCAGCCCCTGATGGTGGAAAGCAGCAGCAATTTAGAGAGCAAAGCTGATGCAGTAACCCATGCCCAGGAGCCGGGGGCCCTGTGTGCTCAGAGATGCTGGGGCAGTCAGCTGGTGCAGAAGTGTAGATACCTGGCCTTCTGCCTGCTCCTGTCCTCAAAATTCCCTGAACACATTGGTAAGTACGCTCTAAAACATAATGCACACAATACCCCTGAAACAGGAATCCACACACCCACACAGGAACACATGAATACACATATAGCACACATGTAGACCTATCTTCATATGCACACTAACCACAAGGACACCTAAACACACTTACATTGGTATGTACAGGTACACAGAAACACACATCCACCAACACATATATTAATATGCACACAATCACACACAGAGAAATGCATCCACACACATGCATGCATACAGGCACATATCCAACACACACACACACACACACACACACACACACACACACATACTTCATCACCATCTGCAGAGGCTCCTACAGCTCAGCCAGAAATTACAGGAGATAAAACAGATGGAATTTAAATGAAGATGAGAAAAAGAAAGTCCAGGGATAATGGACAGACTTCCCTAATTGAAGCTATTTTTAGAACCCAGACAGAAAGTGGCAAAAACAGAGAGAGAGAATAGAAGAAGGAACCTCTTGCAAGGGGAAGCTGACCAGGTCCCTTGTCCCCTTCATTACTGGAAGCAGAAGGGAGAGGACAAGTGTGACTATTGACTGGGATGTTAGGAAGTCACGAAGTCACAGTGCTCCAAGGAAAGCCAAGAGAAGCCCTGCCTACTTCCTCGATCCTCCTCCTCCTCCTCCTCCTAGGTGCTAAGAGACCTCTCTGGTTGGACACAGCCTCTTAGGGTGCCTCTTAGGAGATGGAGCACTTCTGGGTTCCCCCTCCCAAGGCACTTGTGCAGCCACAACTTACCATGTGCATGCATGTAGCTGGCAAGTGTTGCTGCAGAGCTGTCTACCTCAGTTAGTCCTCTGCCCAGGCACAGACACATCTCAAATGAAAGAAAATAAATGCAAGGTACAGACAGGTACTTAATGAGCAAAGTGAGCCAGCTTCTCTTTCATCTATGAGTCCTCAGGAAGGCCAGTGAGTGCTAAGATCTTCAAGTAGGAACTGGAGGATTGAGGCTCCATTGTAGAAGTCTGAATTCTAAGTGGCATCATCATCACCATTACCATCATCACATCATCACCATCATCATCACCCTCACCCTCACCACCATCACCATCAACACCACCACCACCATCATCACCACCACCACCACCACCACATTATCACCACCACTATCAGCACCACTACCATCACATCATCATCATCATCACTATTACTACCATCATCATGACTATCAACACCACCATCACGATCATCATCACCATCACCACCACCATCACCACCACCACCACCGCAACCACCGCCATCATTATCATTATAGTTACCATCATCATCAAAGCTCCCAGAACTTCCTGATCAGTGCAGAGAGAAATCCAATGGCTCCAAGTTGTCAGCCCTTCCAGTTCCTAATTGATTCGGAAGCAACATGATTCCCCACTGTATTAGCTACTGCTCCCATTGTCATGATAAAATTCCTAACAACAGAAATGTGAGGAAGGTTTGTTTTAGCTCATGATTTGGGCCATGAGCTTAATGATGAGGAAAGCTGGTGACAGAACCACAAGGCAGGGGACACTGAGTCTACAGTCGGGAGAGATGAATGCTGCTTAGTTCATTTTTTCTTTTTTATTCTGTCCTAGGACTCTGACCATAACATGGTGCCACTCACGTTCAGCGCCTTCCTCCTCAGCCAGCCCCTCTGGAAAGGCCTCACAGACCCGCCAGAGGCACATCTTCTAGGTGACTCTAATTCCTGCCCAGCTTACAACGAAAATTAACCATCACACTTGGTTTCCTCACTCATAGAATTAGGCTACACCAGCTTCCTTTTGCGCAGAAGAAATTCTCAAAAACGGAAAGGTACAGATACAGAAAGTATTTTGTGTTTCACGTGGCATGGCATCACACGGCTTCTTGCCGATAGACAGAATGCTATTTTTGATGACCCTGGACTTTGTTCCAGCCCTTACCAGGGGTCCTTTCCCAGTTTATTGGAAGCTTAGCTCTCAGCTCTGAGGGTAGATTTCCAATTTTTAGTAATATTTATTTACTCTTTGAAATGTTCATATATTTATGCAATGTTCTCGTTTATTTTGCTGTTGCTCTGATAAACAGTATGACCTAAACAATGGGAGGGCGAGGTTGATTTCACCTGTATTTCCAGGTGACAGTCCAAACTGAGGGAACCCAAGGTAGTAAGAGCCTGGAGACAGACTCAGGCAGAGACCAGGGAGGTGGAAGGCTGCTTGCTGGCTTGCTCCCTGGCATGCTTGGCCACCTTTACCCTATACAACCCAGGCCCACCTGCTCAGTGGCACCCCTCATAACAAGCTAGGTCCTCTACATGAATTAGTAAGCAACAAAATGCCCACAGACCAATCTGATCCAGGAAATTCTTCAGCTGAGCTGTCTGCTTCCCTGGTGACTCTGGTTGTGTCCAGTTGATAATAAAAACAACCAATGCAAATGCATTTGGACTATATCCACCCACCACCTCCCTCCAGCTTCCTCTAGTGCCCCCACCACCTCCCTCCCAAATCCATGTCTTTGTCCTGTTAGTGCTACCCATGTGTGCATAGGGGTGTGTGTGTGTGTGTGTGTGTGTGTCTACCCACTGGAGCATGGTGTCTACCCACCCACAGCCATGTCTACAAAGGAGAGTGACCCTTCCTCCCTCTGGCTCTGTGCCCCTCCCCCATCTATGCTGGAATTTTGACTGGCTTGATCTTGGATGGGTCGTGTACAATTAACACAGCTGCTGGGAGTTGATGTGTACACCAGCCATTTCACACCCAGAAGTCAGCATTACATAGCTCTCTCCTCCCCACCTGCCCATGCCTATACTCTTCCACTCCCTCTTCTGAGCTGTTCCTTGAGGCTTGGACTGGGGGAGGTTGATATAGATTACTCACCCACAGCTACACACTCAGAGTTATTTGTACTCAGCACTTTCAGCAGTTATGAGTCTTTCCATTAGTCATTACCTACAGCAAAAGAAGTTTCTCATGCTGGCCCTGATGGTGCACACTTTTAATCCAAGCACCTGGGAGGCAGAGGCAGGAGGATATCTGTGATATCAAAGTCAGCCTGGTCGACAAAGCAAGTTCCAGGCCCGCTGGGGCTATAGAGAGACCCTGTCTTAAAAAAAAAAAAAAAAGTGTTTTTTCTCACCAAAGCTCAGAGCAGCACTTCCAAATATTTAGAAGTCAGTTTGACAGCATGACTACTTAGCAAAGCAACATCAGAAGATTCCTCTCTAGGGCCTAATGTTCTTCATTTTCTTCCTCAACAAATGATCCAGGAAAAAGAAAGCCGATATTCCAGCAAAATCCAAAACAAACAAACAAACAAACAAACAAACAATAAAACCTGACTTAAAGTAGAACTTCCTGACATTGAAGCAGGTGAATAAATGAGAAATTAACTTATTCTCAGGGGAGAAAGTCAGGGGTCTTTGAAAACAGGAGTGAGACCTTCCATCTGTCTGGGAGAAGAGTGATTTAGAAGTGTGTTTGGATTTACTCCCGGGACACTCTGAGCCTTAGAGATAAGAGCTGTACTAAGAGCCCCTTCCAGGCTCCTCTGTGGACCCCAGAGGTTAATGTTTCCATTTAAATGGAAATTGAGTGCAAAATTATTAGCAACTGTTCAAAAAGTACCAAATTACAAGGGGCTGTTCTCCACATAGCACAACCAAAGCTGCCACCATGTTCTATACCTCAGATGTAAAGGCGAGTCCCACTGAAGGTCACTCCTCCACCCACAAAAGAGCTGGACCCCTGGAACCATTTCATTTGGAACTCAAACAGTGGGGACAGAAAACTATCCTCAGACCTCAGGTCCTGGGAGGCTCCAAAAAGGTCAGATGCAGCCCCACCACGAACATGGATGACGTCACTTCCCATTTCCATAGTCATCACCTGGAACAGCAGATCGAACTTCAGTCCCTGTCAGTTTCGTATTTGATAATCACTAAAATTAGCCTGGAACCACAGACTCAATGCTGAGAGCATTTGCACAGTGACTCATGGGCATGCACGGAGCAGGGAGCATCCTAAAGAAGATGGAGACCCAGCCAGGAGGTGATACCTTATTCCCTCATTTAGGTCCTCTTCCTGTAAGCATGGTACTCTTCGTGGTCTATTTAACATATCTAGTATATTTTTGTGCCCTTGGGGAGGTTGCTTGTCTATTTCAAATGGACCCCTAGTGTAGTGCTGAAGAAACCTCATTCTCAGGGCTGAGATCTGCTTACAGAGAAGCACTGCACTAGGCAGGTCCATCCCGGTGTATTTTGCAGTACCATTGGTCATAAGTTAAATACCAATGAATGAACAGTGTCTACTGAATGTGGTGTTATGCTTTGGATCGTAAAAGTCCTCCAAAGAGCCATGTGCCAAAAGCTCCATCCCATCCAGCACACTGTGAGGAGGTGGTAGAACATTCTGGAAGTAACCCTAATGGGAGGAAGCCAGGTCACTGGGGTGCATGCTCTTGAAGAGGTTCCCAAGACCCCAGAGCCTTCCTCTACCTTTCCCTTCTCCACTACCACAAAGTCAACAGTTTAAGTAAACTCCCACCATGATGCACTATGCCACCCCCCACCCCATCAAACAACCACAGACTGAAACCTCAAACTGAGTCATAAGATCCTTTCCTCCCTTTACAAGTTGATTATCTGGAGTAATTATTCATGTTAATGGAAATCAACACCCAGAATATGAAGGCATAGATAGGTCAGTTCACAACAAAAGCCATGTGGCCAGAGGCTCACAGGAACCTAACTTGTATTTCCCCTAGGGGTAATCATTCATTATTGGCTAACTTAGCATTCAGAGAAACATTGCAAAACACAACTCTCATACCTGTCAGGAAATGAATGTAATAGGGATTCAGACAATAGAAACACTGGTTTCACAGAGCTATCTCCAGGCTCAAATGGAGAACTGGTGTCCTTAATGAAAGGTAAACCTGCTGCCAGCAGATTTAAAGGATTCCCCTGCCCACAAAAATACATCTTGTTCCCACAACCTAATTTTCCTCAGATATGCACAACCCAGTATAAAGTACAAGGCCAGGAAGAACACACAGAGAAAGTTCCAGAATTCATAGTCATGGTGGAATCCTTCGTCTAACACAATCACCCCTACCCTACCCCCAAACACAAAAGAATGGTCAAAACATAGAAACTGTACAAGAATCTAAAACTTAAAACTCTAGGGTATGTGGTAGAGCTACCCATGTTTAAAGAACTCAGAGCTGGCCCAGCCCAGCTCTCAGTACGCTGTAACCCCAGCCTAAGAGAAAGAATCCATGGCAGGTGGGTAGACCAGCAGGGCATGGGCTAAGAGCAGACAAGAGCTATCTGATGACTAGGACCTGCCTACAGGAACCCTGCACTGTGGAGGCGAGAGGAGGAGAGCCCTCTGAAATGGGGAGATCGGAAGCTGGCCTCTTTCATCCAAAGGCCATCTGAGAAGAACAGCTGCAGCCTAGGAAGCTCACGGTCATAGCAGAGCAGTGAAGCATGAGGAGCACCCAAGAGGAGGAGGGAGGAAGAAACACGCCCGTCCCCAGCATCCCTGAGCGTCTTTGCTTCCTTTCCTGTTGATGCGATAAAATAGTCTGACAAAGCAACGTAAGGGAGAAAGAGCTATTTTGGCTCACAGTTCAAGGTACGGTCCATCCTGGAAGAAAAACAAGGCAGCAGAAGGTTGAAGCAGCTGCCTACATGGCGTCCAGTCAGGAAACAAAGAGATGAAGGCATGCTGGTGCTCAGCTCCCTTTCTCCATTTCATGCAGTACAGGATCCCCCGTCCAGGGAACAGTCCCGCCCTCAGTTAAGATGGGCCCTCCCACATTAATGTAGTGGAGATAATTCCCCCAAACATGCGCAGAGGCCCATCTCCCAGATGATTCTGGATTCTGTCAAACTGACAGCAGTGTCCATCACACTAAGCAATTCACTCCAGCCCCCGATATATATGCCCCCCCTAGTTGAAGCCAGAGGCTTGTAGCTAATTGGACCCGCTCTCCTTAAAAGCATTACCATAGCTATTCATTGTTGGTCCATTTTTCCCTTGAGGGCTTAACCCTGTACCCCAAGTGGGTTATTACAACATCCAGGAAAGTTCATAGAACATTCATCCTAAGAGAATTTTTCTCCAACTTGCCAAACTCATGAGATGAACCCTAGGAAGCCCCATCCAGCTGGCCTGGCTCTGTCCAGGTCTGGCATCAGGAAAGAGTACAAGGGAAATCCTGGACTGGTAACTACAAGGTCTCCAGGTCTCCTGGGCATCTATATTCACCTATGTGTGGTGTGCTGTCAGGTGGGTTTCCACCTGTTGGCTCCAAGTGAGGGTGGCTTGCAGCCTGACCCACTGACATAGAGAGTCCTCACAAATGCACCTTTCTCTCTCAGACAGTATTACCCAGAATGTTTGGTGGCTTCCAATCTAATCAGAGCCTCAGGAACAGGATCCCAGGATGCATCGCCTATAAGCAGCAGGACAATGGAGGTGTACTGTTTCAGCATTCCCATGATTGACCTGGCTCTGCTGTCTGCTCCACAAGCCCTGGAGCCCTCCAGCCACCCCCCACCCCACCCCCGCAGGCATCCTCAGCCTCCGATGCCTTTGGGAAGCCTCTCTATGAAGGCTTCCTGCCTGTCTGCTGAGGACTGGAACTGGCTCCTGGGAGCCTGATTTGTTTTTTCCTCACAGCGTTCCAGGAACAGGCAGGCTGATCAGGGGCAAAAATCTGCCTGGGCATTTTTGTTGGTGTTTTGTTTCTGCCTTTTGAGGAAAAAAAAAAAAAAAAAAAAAAAAAAAAAAAGAAGAAGAAGAACCTATGAGACATAAAGGAAAAAGAATCAGGACCTCCTTGGAAAGGGCCCGATAAGGAGGGCTTGGAGTGGCCTGTGGGTTGAGTGGGGCTGGCTAGCCCCTACACTTTCCCAATCTCTACTCCTAGCTCTGCTTCTCCATCCCCCATCCCCCATTCCTTATATCCTGGAACTTTTATCCTCTGTTTTTCTCTATTTGGAGGAATTGAAATGTGTAACCATGGGATCCTCAGCTACCTGGCTGCTCATCGGGACCTGTTTTCGCTCTCTGTTCCATGCCACAGGCTGAAGTTGCTTTACTAAACCCCGCTGCTACCCTCTCTCACTCGTTCACCTTCTTTCACCTTGACGTTTTCTTGTTTTCATATTATTTCTCATTTTTAGCCCATTCTACTTTCCTTTCTGCTGCTGTAATAAACATGACTAAAAAATGCAACTTAGAGGAGAAAAGGATCTTCCACTTCCAGATCACAATCCATCATTGAGGAAATTAAGACTAGGAACTCAAGGCAAGAACCTGGGGGCAGGAAGAGGAAGACACTGGCGCACTGTCTGATTCCTGTTCCGCTACCCCTCTTTTTTTTAATTAATTTATTTATTTTTTATGTGTATGAATGTACTGTCTGCATGCAGGTCTGTGCACCCGTGTCGTGCAATGCTGCGGAGGTCAGAAGAGGGTCTCGGATTCCCCTAGAACTGGAGTTCTCCTGGAATTGGAGTTACAGACGGTTCTTGGCCGCCATGTGGGTGCTGGGGATTGAACCCGGGTCCTCTGCAAGAGCAGTCAGCACTCTCAACCACTAGGCTATCTCTCCAGCCCCCTGCTACCCTTCTTATACAACCCAGACCTACTTGCCTAGGAAGAATAATGCCACCACAGAGGGCTGGGCCCTCCCATGTCAATCATCAAGACACACTCTCACAGACATGACCACAGGCCAGTTATGGAGGAAATTCTTCGGTGGAAGGTTTTTCTTTCCAGGTGATTCTATGTTGTACGGAGTTGTCAATAGAAACTAACCCAGGCACTGCACGAACGCTGCAACCTAGATACCTCCTCCCCTCCCGGCCTCTTTGGCTTCACAACTCCAGTGGGTGATCGCACCCCTGATTCTTGATTCTTTCCATTTGGCTCTTCTTTTTATACAGTATTTTATTTATTATCTTGTTTTATGTGTATGAGTGTTTTGTCTGCATGTATGTAAGTGTACCACATACCATGCAATGCCCACAGAAGTCAGATGAGGGTGTTTGATCCCCTGGAACTGGAGTTACAGATGGTTGTTAGCTACTGTGTGGGTGTTGGGACTTGAACCCAGGTCCTCTAGAAGAATAGCAAGCTTTATTGAATTGCTGAGCCATCTCTCCAGCCCCTCCATGTGGGTCTTCTTGGGTGACCTTCTTCTATCTAGCCAGGATCCAGGGCTCCATGTCAAGTGCAGGCATGAACAGGTATATGGTTGCCTCAGAGAAGCTTAGACCTCAAGACACTTGGCATAGTCACACTCGATAAGCCTTGCTCCTGTCTTGAGACCTGAGTTGCAGTTTTATTCATCTTTTAAATAGCTTAGAAAATAAATGGCTTCCTTGTGGCATTTCCATCCACACTTAGGTCCTGTTGACACCCCCTGTCTCCCTTCCTCCATTCCTGCTTACACCCTTCCGCACTCAGGACCCCCTTTTTACTTTTCCTAGCACATGTTCTGTTGACCTACCTACCCATATCCCTTAAAGCCTCTTTATTCCCCTTCTCATGGGCCCATTTCTAATTTCTGACCTTTACTCATACTTACTCTCACCTAGATACACATATTTAACATTCAGAAGCTACAGTGAGAGAACATGTGGTGATTGTCTTTCTAAGCACAAATTACCTCATTTAACAGAATATTTTCGGGGCTGGAGAGATGGCCTAACGGTTAAGAGCGCCGACCGCTCTTACAGAGGACCCGGGTTCGATCCCCAGCACCCACATGGCGACTGAGAACCGTCTGAAGCTCCAATTCCAGGAGAACTCCAGTTCCGGGGGAATCCGAGACCCTCTTCTGACCTCCGCAGCATTGCACGACACGGGTGCACAGACTTGCATGCAGACAGTACATTCATACACATACAGAAATAAATAAAATTAATAAAAAAATGTTTAAAAAAAAAAACAGAATATTTTCCAGTTCCATTCACATTCGTACAAATTTTGTAATTTAACTTTATTAAATTTTTATATTTATTTATTGAGGGAGACTATGCATGTGCCACAGTGCACACGTAAGGGTCAGAACAAAACTTGTAAGAGTTGGTTTGCTCCCTTCTACCATGTGGGTCCTGGGGATCAAATTCAGGTCGTCAGACTTGATGGCAACCACCTTTATCCACTGAGCCATCTGGCCAGCACCATAATCACATTTGCCTTTATGGTTCCAGACACCAATCACTAGATCCACATCACAGGGACTAGGAAACAGGAACAAGAAGGAGCAATAAGGAACCAAGCAAGTCCAGCTGAAGAGTGAGTCTGGGTTTGAGGTGTCTCAGATGAGAGACTCTATCCTGGCTATGAATCATAGAACATCTAGAATTAACCCTCTGAGGGTTCTTTTCAGGCTTTGTACCTTATACTGGGATATGAAGATCTGAGCATTGGAAAATCTGGTTGTGAAAGCAAGGCAGATTTTTGTAGGTAAGGAGACAAAGAGATCCTTCAAGCCTTCTGGCAGTGAGTTCAATTTTGATTAAGTCACCACCTCTACAGTTGAGCTCTGTGAAGTTGGAGTTCCTCTTGATCAAATACTTACTACATCCGGTTCTTGATATTTGGGGAGTTGGGTTCTGTAAGTGTTTCTATGAATGCTGAATTAGCAAACAATGAGTGATTACTCCTAGGGGAAACTCAAGTTATGTTCCTGTAGGCTCTGGTCACATAAGTTTTGTTGTGAACTGATCAATATATACCCCATTGGGAGCTGTGGGGCGTCAGACAGGGATGGCAAAGGAGGAGTTCTGAGAAATTACCATGGGCTGTGACTGGGTCCTTAGCGCTGGAAGTGGTCTAAGGAGATGTGAATTGCTACTTGGTGGCTGGATTACTCATCTTCAGATGCAACTCTGCTCAGAAGCTATGCTGCACAGGGCCACAGCTTGGTTTGGGTTATCAAGATAGAGTCTAAAACCTTTCTCTGGCCCACCCAGTCCTGTAAGGTGAATCTGCTTATATCACCAGAATCATTTCACTCTTGTTCCCTTGAACATCCAGTCAGGGAGCTGATTTCACATCCATTAATAAGCCAAAGAGTACTCCCTCCTCTGTTCTTCCCCCTCCCCCTCCTCCTTTTCCTTCCTCTTCTTTCTCCTCTTCTTCCTCTTCTTCCTCATCCACCTCCTTCTGCTTCTGTTTCTGCTTCTTCTTTTTCCACCACCTCTTCCTTCTCCTCCTCTTCTTCTTCCTCCTCTTCCTCCTCCTCCATCTGAAGTAACTTCTCTTTTCCCTCACATCTTATCTTCTTCAATTTGGGATATTGTTACAAAAACTAGGTGGATTGTAAACAGAATTGCATTTCTCACAGTTGTCCAGGAACCTGGAAAGTTCTATACTAGGATGTCATCAGACTCAAAGACTGAAGACTAGCTCGCTTATTCATATAGGGCTCTTTCTTGCTGGGCCCTCACATGCTGAAGGGCTTCCTAATGCCCTGCGACCTCCTTTATGAGGATACTGATCTTGTTTAAGAAGATTCCTCATAAGCCTGTGTTACATAGCAAGACCCTGTCTCATAAAAAGATAATATAAAGTAAAAAAAAATGTAGAAATGTTTTTATACCCATAAAAAAAAACAAGGCTTCTCACTCATTCCCAAAGGTCTCTACCTCCAAGTTCAACAGTTGAACTTGGGGAGATACAAATATGCAGTTCATAACATTTCCTTTCTCCGGGCCAGTTCCTGCTCCAAGCTTTACCTTATATGTTTCTTCTCTATTACCCAACTCTGGGTTCCATGACTTCCTGCATCCCATAGTATCTAGTAACGCCCCAATGTGATTCTTTCAGACTCCACTGTAAATATGAATTCACAGTACACTCCACTGTTAAAATCACTAGAAGGAGCCTAGTCTTTAAATGTGGTGGCACACGTCTTTAATCCCAGGCAGAGGCAGGCAGATCTCTGTGAGTTCAGGCCATCTGGGATTGCAGGGAGACCCTATCTCAAAAAGTCCAAAAAAAATTACTAGATGGGCAAGAACTGTCCAACTCACCACCATTCCTGTCTTTAACACAGCCTGGTGTATCCTAAACGCTTAGCAAATATCTACAAAATGAATGGCCCTAATGTTGAGCTTCCAAGATACCATGCTGATGCCTGACAGTCTGTCATTCTCTATTCTGGTATCTCCACCTCTCACTCCCACCAGACTAGCATTCCCCTCCCCTGTTATCACTATGTCTCCTCATCTGATGGTTTTCATCCTCTAGGAGTTTGCCCAGCTCCTTCTGCAATGAACAAGAATGGAAAGATCCTGGTCTCTTAGCAAGTACCAAATAGGAGCAGGGGTTCCACCAGCATGCAGCCTCAGAGGGCTGTGCGGGGCTGTGTAGTGGCAGCATCTTCCAACAGGTAGTCCATCCACCTGCCAGGTATTCACATCTCCAGACTGCCTGTGCCAACTGCATACAGAACCGACCCTCACAGAATCCACCAAAGACCTTGATGTCCATAGGATAGGAACCATTCATTCATCTCAGTAAACAAACACATACTTAACACATACTACTTCCAAGACCCATCATCAGTTATTCTCTAGCGCTCTGATTTGGGAGACAACTGAGCAAAGACAAACACAGAAAACCTGTGCCAGGTAAGGTCCAAAAGAAGAAGCCTCATCAAACTTGAGGACATTATTCCAGCCATCTAAGATGTGTCCAAGTGCTTCTTGTTTTAATCATCCCTAGTTAAACTCCTTGCTATACTTTGTCACAAACCTAACAGTGAATCCCTTCATCTATCTTCTCCCAAGAGACAGTTAGATAGAACCCCAGGTATTGTCACAACAGACTCTTTGGTGTTGCCCCTGCACTAAAGGCTTGATCACTGGATTAGCATTACTGGGTGGTGATGGAAAATTTAAGCAGGACCTACTAAGAGGTCCTCAGATTGCTGGGCTGCTATGTCCTCAAGGGGGATAGTGGAACCCCAGCCCTTTCCTCTTAACTTCTCTGGTTTTCCTGGCTATGGGTTAAATAGTTTTGCTGAATTGTTCACTCCTACCATGATACACTGTCTCACCACAGGCCCAAGCACCAGAGAGAGAACCAGTCATGGAGCCAAAATAAACCTTTCCTCTTTATAAGGAAATTACCTCAAATATGTGTTATAGTGGTAGAAAGCTGTCTAACACACCCATGACCCTTTTCTCCATATATCTCAATTTTCAGTGATTCCTTCTTCTCTTTCAGCCCCAGACACCTAGATTCTGCTTCTTTCTTGGGTATTTCCTGGTTTTCACTGAGGAGAATGAGAACCTTCCTATTGGTTCCTCCTATGGTTGAAAGGCCTTAGCTCTCAGCTCTTCAACACTTGGGTCATCATTTTCACAGATGTTATGAGCTCCAGATTGAAACATCCAAGGATGAACAACTGTGTAACCTAGGAAAGAGTAACCACTGTGTTGGTTCAGAGTTTGTGTTGTGGACTAAGAGGTATCTCTACATGGCAGAGATTTCCTAACTTTAACTTGGACTGAACCCTAGAGATCAAGAGAATCCCAGCCTCATGTGTAGTGACCCAAACACATTCTAGAACCACATAATGTTGCTTAGCAACATGGCTTTGAGGTCAGGCCATCAAAGTTCATGATACCAGTTCTGCTAGTGAGGGCCTAATCATTAAGGGAGGTGTTTCCTCTTTAAACCCATTGTCTCGATTGTAAAACAGAGTTAATGATGCCTCCTGCTTGATGGTTTTTCCATGAAGATGGCTTGGACAATTTATGTAAAGCCTCTATGCAAAGCACATCACATGGTAGTCAGTCATTATCACCTTTACTTTTGGAAAACTGTATTACATGAGTTACAGGCATCCAGTAGCCTCATCTCCAGGCAAGGCTCAGGATGAAGAACATCTTGCTGGGAACACCAGGAAGAAAATGATTTTAAAAAGAGTTAGTATTAGTGGATTAAGATCTACTTTTAGATTCGGCAAGCTGCCTTCCTCCTCGGACTCCTTCCAGGTGAATGGTGCATTGGCAGCATTTTTCTTCAGACAATAAAAGATATACTCTGGGAAGTCTGTCAGTTGAACTTTGTGGCCCAGAGCTGAAGGGCCAGGACTATCGCTGGGAAGGACAACAGTGAATCCCATCATCGGTCCCTGGAGATGCAGGTTTGAGGACAGTGTCACTTCAACCTCCTGCCAATCTGCTTACCCAGGAACTGATGTTTCCCATGAAGATTTGACCCTGGAGGATTCACTTCCTCTATGGTGTACTTCTGAGAAACAGACACTACATCAGCCCTCTCGGGCAGCATCCTCCAGAGAAACAGAAGCTGCTTGCTCACTAAAATCCTGTCTTTCAAATGAAGCAGGAATTCCCTGTACTGAGTTCTGCTTGCCATTGGTGGAAACAAAAGCAGTCCCTTCCACGTCCTCCTTTGTGGCTGAGACACAAGCAGGAGGCAGAAAGGCTGCAGGATGACAGTGCGATATTGCTGGAGCAGATGTGGTGTAGATCCTAAAGGTAGCCCTGGGGACGATGGTCAGGTTGCTGGCAGCCACGCAAATTGTGGCAGCTCCAGCAGTGTTCTCATTAAGCCAGTTCTGCCACCTGTAATGGAACACGACTCCAAATGTGTTGCCTGCAGCCTGCTTCTCCAGGCTCCACTGGTGCTCTGAGACACCCAACATCCTTTCAATAACATCTACACTTAATCATCCAGAATCAGCCTCTATTGCTTACAGGGAGGAATCCCAATTCGTAAGAAAGAATCAGAGGGACACATGGTGACAGTTTAGTAGAGTCATACTGAGATTTCTCTTAAAGAATCTGTCCAGACCCTTTTAATTCTTCAGCCCTGGTCCCGACCTACAGGTGGAACAAACATCTTCCAATAGTTTTTAGACAAGCAGAACAGACAATGATCCTGCAAGATCTGAGCAGGATGGCAGAGCGCCTGCTCGGTGTCTATTAAATGGCGTTTGCCGGTAGACGTCACAGCTGCCTTTGCTGGGAGGATTCCCAAGGAGGCTCCAGAATGAAACCAAGGCCTTCTTCAGGCAGCTGCCATGCACCAAGAACAGGGTCTCAGGGGTCCAGAGCTAGAGGGTCTGAGGTGCAGGTCAAGGCATGGCAGGGAGCATGATGGAAAAGACTAGGGAACTCAGCTCAACCAAGGCAGCAAGCTGGGAACTCCTTGGCTAAACTCCTGCCCAAGCCATGGGAGCAGCCACTGTTTAAAGGGCCCTGGCAACTCTGTCAGAATTGCTGGCATAATGCCTGACTATAGACACACAAATTAACCTTCCCAGATGCCTGGGTAGCTGAAGAAGGAAGGCATGGCAGGCCCTGAGAACTGTGCTGGGCCCCAGCTTACAGGCTCCCTGCTAAGGACATCCCTGTTTCCAGTGACCCTCTGATCAGGGTAATTGTCTCAGAGACAGCTGGTGTCTGGTTAGAGAACAGGGCTGAAATGAAGACACAGCGGTTAGGATGTGGGCTGCCAATTGGGAGCTCCATGAACCATCTCTCCAGGTACTGCTTGGATAAGGTAGAAGAGTCAAGACCAAAAAGAAACAATGCCAAGGAGAGGGGAGGGAGGGATGGAGGGAAGGAGGGAGGGAGAGAGAGGGAAGGAGGGAGGGAGGAGAGAGGAAGTCAGAACCCAAATGGCATAAGCCATCTACTTATTATATATGTGTATATGTATATATGTGAGTTTACATGCACACCCATGAGTGTATATACATAGAGAGGTTGGAAATCAACCTCAGAAATCATTCCTCAGGTATCATCCATTTTGGGTTCCAGGTCTGTCACTGGCCTGGAACTTGTCAAGTGGGCTAGGCTGGACAGCAGTGAGTCCCAGGGATCCTCTTGTCTCCACATCCACACCCAGCACTGGGACTCCATACCTGTTTATGAGTTCTGGGACTCAAACTCAGAACCTCAAGCTTGAAATACAAATACTTTACCTCCCTAGCTATCTCTCCGGCCCCAAGTCTTCCACTTCTGTTTACAGAAGTCATAAGAAAGGTCCGTTTCCACTCAAGTTAGATTGACATGTAACCAAAAGAAGCCACAGCATCCCAAATTCCTAAGGCAAAGCCTTGGGCATCTTTCACGCTGTCTATATGCTCTCCTTGCTGTCAGTAGGAATAGTGCTATTGTTTTATGGAAGCTGAACCACTGTTTCCTCTTCTGACTCAAGAGGTGTCCGTTTTGTGTGTATTGCTTATAAGCCCCTCACAACAGAGCCTATGGAATTGAAGCAGCCACAGAAACCCCAGTCTACTATCATGCATTACACCATGGACTCTCAGAGAAGTGTGAGCATCAAGTCTGCAGAAGACTTTAATGTTTTGTTCATGTTCATTTTGTCAAAGACGAGATGCTGATGTCCCCCCGCCCTCTGTCCCCTGCCTTTGACCCTAGGTACCTCACACTGCCAGATTTGTCTCAGAAGATGGGAATTCGCCGACTGCCCATCCAGGCCTACACTATAGGAGTCAAATAAAACTAGGACCCTGCCATCCCATTTTCCTGGTCCCTGTTCAACTGGAGCTATCCACATTTGGAGCTCAGCTCCAGGCTTAAGCCATACTCCCTGTATTCTCTCCTTGGAATGCTGGCACAGACCTCCAGGCCTTACCCCAGCAACAACCACAGCTTTGTTTTCCAGGGGCGTGGAAAATTCTCACTCCTTGACAGCCTCATTTATTTGACTCTTAATTAGACACAGATCCCTACAGCGCTGTGTCCTCCACTGCGATCTCTGACAAGCTCCTAGGGGCCTCCCCTGGCTCCCTGCTGAGTCATGTGATCAGAAAGGCAATCACCTGAACTGTCCCTTGCCAGGACTCACTCTACAGCCCACTCCTCCCAGGACAGCAAGGAGTCCTATCTGGAGGCAGCTGTCTACTCTCTGCTTTTCAGTAGGGGAAAGTTCTTTTTCATGTTGAACTAAATTGTCCCTTCTATTGCATTCTTGTTCCATCTTTTCACAGAGGTGGTTCAGGCTCATGTCTACAGAATCAACCCTAAATTTATTTAGAAAAAGATAATTGTGTCTTTAGCAAAAAACATAAAAGAGTAAATCCCTTCTCTACCTGAACAACTCATGTTCTCTGTAGATGTCAGATCGGTAGTCAACCTTCTCATCTTGCCTGGATCCTTTCCAGTTAATAAACAAATATCAGCCTCGCACTGCTCTACCCAAAGCAAATCTCCAGATGAAAAGTTTTTTGTATAAAACAAAATTCACACATGAGTGAATTACAATCTGATCCTTCTCCCTGACCCTTACTAACAGAACTATATGGAATTTGAACAGTTATGAATAAACATAGTTTTGGCCAGCCACATGGTTGCACAGGTAAAATAATTTACT
This sequence comes from Rhizomys pruinosus, assembly GCA_009823505.1. Taxonomy (NCBI): domain Eukaryota; kingdom Metazoa; phylum Chordata; class Mammalia; order Rodentia; family Spalacidae; genus Rhizomys; species Rhizomys pruinosus. Next base: position 2,650,390 of record VZQC01000299.1, read on the forward strand.
CTGACCATCCCTTGTGACTAGGTTGCCGTGGAATTAATTTCTAACTTCTCAGTGACTGTAAGATGAGGACCAAACACTGCAACAATTACATAGAAGGAGCTCGGTCTCTCACTATTCTGTGAGATCACCACATCAACTTGGGACTGCCTAAGTCTCTTCAAATGATTTCTATAGATAGATATATGATAGCTGATTGATAGATAGATGATAGATAAATAGATGAGAAGTGATAGATACATATATAGATATGCATATGTGTGTATTTCTTTTTAAAATTTTTATTAGTTTGAAAATTTCACATAGTATATTTTGATCATATGCACCCCCAAACTCCTCCCAGGCCCACCCTTCCCCATCCAAACCCACCTAACATTGTATCCTCTTTTATTTTAAACCCATCAAGTCCAGTTTATGCTGATCAAATACTGTTGGGTATTTGGCCATCCACTGGCGTGTGGTTGACCTACCAGCAGTCAGACTCTTAAAGAAGACTGACTGACTGTCTGCTAGCAGTTATCAATTGCCAATAGCTCCTCAGGTAAGATTGGGACATCATGCCTGCCTCCCTTCTCCATGCTGGGGTTCTGTTTGGCTTGAGCTTGCTTATATCTTGTGCATACTGTCACAATTGCTGTAAGTTCATATATGCACCTGCCCGTTGTGCCTGGAAAACAGTTCCTTATAGTCATCCACCACCTCTGGCTCTCAATAGTTTGTCCGCTCCCTCTTCTGCAATGGTTGCTGAGTCTTGGGAGGAGAGGGTGTGATACAGGGATCCCATTTAAGATTGAGAATTTGTAATTCTCTTATTCTCTATACTCTGACCAGTTGTAGATCTCTTGTGTTAGCCACCATCTACTATAGAGAGAATCTTCTTGGATGAGGGTTGAGAGATGCACTAATCTACTAAGGATGAACCATTATGATTTGGTTTAATACTATGTCCATTTAGGAGAATAAAATCTAGGCATGCTTTCTTGACTTTGGTTGTGGTGCCAGATATTGGTTTCATCTTATGGAGGAGTCTTAGGCACAATCAGAAAGTAGTTACTCCCCTAACATGTGTGCCACTGTTGCACAGTGGGTGGCCTGTCTTGCCAGGCAGGTTATTACTGTAGCTCACAGAGTTCACAGTTGAGATAAGTTGGAGAGTTTTCTTCAATATGAATTCAAACATAATCGTAAACTGGTCACTATATTTATAGTATGTATTTTATAATTGCATATTTACCCAAAGAAATCTCCAACACTCATCATTAATTCTTTTACCCTTTCTGTTTTTTGGTTAGCCAACTGCTGAAGCTTAGGGATAACACAGACTATACTAAGGAAAACTTAGAGTTGATGTATTAATTCTCTGACAGTCTTCTAACAAATTACCATAGACGTGAAGACTTCAAACAAGAGCAATTTATTCCCTTAGAGTTCTGGAGGCCACAAGCCCCAAATCAGTATCGCTAGTCTTAAATCAAGATGTTGGCAGAAGGATGTTCCCCCCAAAGACTTTGGAGGAGAACCCTTCCTTGCTTCACCCAGCTTCTGGCCACTCCTGGCATTCCTTGGCTGGTGGCCTTATTACTCAGTCTCTACATCTATAGTCTCTTTGAGTCCCTCTTCTGCTTTGTTGAATCTTCCCTTTCCATCTTATGAGGACACAAGTGACTGCATATTGAGACTCATTCAAATAACACAGGATAATCTCTCAATCTCAGGATCCCTAACCAGACATGCAAAGTCTTTGTTTGCCATATAAAGTTAAGGCAGGATAGGAACATGGGACTATTAAGGTGGGATGGTGTTCTGGTTTGCTTCTCCATTCTTAGAATGGAGCAAAACACCCTGACCGATACCAATTTGAGGAGCAAAGGGTTTATTTGGCTTTCATCCCCCAGGTCACAGTTCATCACTGAGGGAGCATAAGGTAGGAACTCAGGGCAGGAACCTGGAGGCAGGAGCTGAAGCACAGGCCATGGAGGAACTCTGCTCACTGGCTGCTCCCCTGGCCCAGGCTCATCCTGCTTTCTTATACAGTACAGGACCACCTGCCCAGGGGTGGCACCACCCACAGTGGGCTGTGCCCTCCCACATCACCCAACAACCAAGAAAATCCTCCACAGACATGGCCACAGGCTGGTCCAATGGAGTCAGTTCCCCACTTGAAGTTCCCTCCGCCCAGGGGTGTCAAGTTGACACTAAAGCTGTCCAGCACAGATGGGAAGTTTGGAAAGGGACAGTCACTCCAGAATCTGGCTAAGAGTCAAAAACTTCAACGCAACTGATTAAATCAAAATTGCTCATTTTTCCTAAAGACATCTCAAATCAGGATGCTAACAAAACAAGGAACTCTACTCACGGCCAGAATATTTGTGACTTTGAGCCTCACCCTATGAGCTGTCCTTGCTCACCCTGAAATCTAAACATTCAACATCTGTCTTAAAAGCATTCTAAATTCCACTCTCAAGAGGAAATCTTCAAGATAATAAAACATAAGTAAACCAGCTCACATTTTTTACTTAATGTTTAAATTTTGCCAAATGTCTTGATTTCTTTGCCGTGGAGATAATAAAATAACCTGACTAAACATAATGCAAAGGGAAAGGTGTTTATCTGACTCACAGTCACAAGCGACAGTCCATCATGTGAGACATCACAGTGGCAGGAGTTCGACAGAGCTGGTCACATCACACCTGCAGTCAAGAACAGAGTGGTAAGTGCATGTGTGTACTAAAGTTGCTTTCTCCACTTATATGGCCCAGGCCCTACCCACGATTAACATGGGTCCTCCCTGACCAACTAATGTGATGGAGACCATCTCTTTTAGGCATGCTCACAGACCTCTTCAAGGTGATTCTAGATTTGTTCAAGTTCAGAGTTAATACTACCCATCTTTAAAACTTGTTATAAATTACATTTAATCAATACACTCCAAAGCCACTGAATTGTATGTATCTACACACACACACACACACACACGCACACACATGTGTGCATGCACGCACACACATGCATGCATGTGCATGCACCCACACACACACACATGCGCACACATGCACACATGCACACATGCACACACATGCATGCACGCACACACACATACATGCATGCACGCACACATACACACATGCGTGCACGCACACACACATACACACATGTGTGCACACACACATGCACACACACATGCGTGCACACATGCACACTCATTATAATGACATCTAAGGATGACTTTCTCTTGAAAGCTCAAACACATCTTCAGCGTCCTTAAGCCTCTCTCTCTCTAAACGCCCATGCTGAAACCTACACCAGGCCTTGCCCTTACCTCTACTTAATAAATTCACTACTTTCACTTCATTCTGACTCATTCTGAAATTCTTTTCTATGGTGTAGTCAAGGATCCAGCTTTACCTGAGTGGAGGTCACTAAGGGGAGAGCATTCAGGCCACTGCAGCGGTAAAGAGCCACAATTCCCTGCCACCCCTGAAAAAGTGGCAGGGACAGGTCCCAGGGTGAAGACACGGATGTCTCTGGAGGGCACTGTTTTAACCTACCACATCCAGATATCAATCACAGCTCCTCTCAGAGCTTATGTCCTGAGGCCACAGTATTTTGTCCTGATGTCTACCTCCTAACTCCCAGCTTATAGCCATGCCACAGGCAAAGCGTATTGTCCTGCTCAAAGTGCCTTGGTACACACTCCTCAGCCAGGGTGTATTTAGGTTCCCAATTCCTCCAGGCTCAAAGAGAGAAGGGATGTTTCCCATGCCTTTTATTTTTTAAACCTTTGTTTATTATTTTATTTTATGTGTATCAGTGAATTGCCTTTGTGTATGTAAGCACACCTGTGTCATACAATGCCTGAGGAGGTCAGAAGAGGGCATCAGATCACTTGGAACTAGAGTTACAGATTTTTGTTAGCCACAATGTGGGTGCTGAGAATGGAACCTCGAACCTCTAACAGAGCAGCTAGAGCCTTGCTGAACCATCTCTCTCTCTCTCTCTAGCCCCATTTATTTATTCAGTCATTCATTTTGCAGTACGAGGCACTGAACCTAGGGCCTCCCATACGTGAGGATGTGGTCCATCATTGTTCTGTCTCCAGACCTTAAAATTTATATTTTAAGATAAGTTCTTTCTAAGTTGACCATGCTGGCCTTGAACTGCTCTGGAGCCGGTGCAGGCCTTGACCATCCAGCCTTTTGCCCCAGCTTCCCGGGTACTTGGGGAAGCAGAACCTTGCACTATGGCTGGCTGCTCGTTCTTTTCTCTAACCCCTGCCTTCATCCACCTGCCCCACCTTCATCTCTTGGTCTATGACTTGCCTCAGGCTAGGACGATTGACAGCAAGATTCCCAAAGAAATGCAGTCCCATTCTAAGGCTCTAAAAGTAAACCTGAAGGAGCTCAGGGACTGTCACCCCCAAGTATGGTACTGTAGTGTACTGATAACTTAAGGTTAAAGCACACAGAGAGCAGTGGCTGCTGGGGGGAGGTGGGGGTGGTATATTCCCACCTTATCTACCTACCTGAAGTCTGCATCTTCCAAAGTAGAGAAAACTTACCTCTGGTCTAGTCTGTTTTTATTGACTACTGTCATAGGAAGAAAGACTGAAGTGTCAGCACACTCGGACAGACCCTTGTCATTCACCGTTGTCTTTTATCCTGGTGCCATTCCATATGCCAAGGAGAAGCAGTCACAAATCAGCATAGGACCTGTGTTCAAGAGACTGCCCCAGGCCACTGCATCTCCTCCACTGAGCTTCCTTAAAAATCATTTGCTGTCTACCTTACAATTCCCAAGTCCCCCATCCCTTGGGAAGCTTCTGAGTCATCCCAGGCTGGTGGGTCATCATAGTCTGTGATCACCCTTTACATGTCAATCAATTTGTGTATCTACAGATCCCATTAATCTTTGTTAGTTCATCCCAGAAAACCTTCCCAGGATGAATAGCAACCTTTCTCCTTTATTCCCCACACCTCAGAATGCAACTGGATGACTGACCTATTATTTCACTGGGCCAAAGGTAAGGTTCAATTATTTCCAGTGCTGTGTGCCCAACGTGGTCCTTTTCTCTAGGAAGCAATGTACAGTGCTAGCAAACAAAGACAGACTTTTATGCCCTCTGTCAGATCCCTTCACAGCTCAGTTCATTTGTCTCCCATATGGTAACACACATGTCCTGACAGGGTGCTCCATGCTATAAGGCCAGGACAGGCAGAGCTGTGAACATGTACTCAGGCACAGACCACAGGGTATTCCTTTTCTCTGTTCAGGGGAGGTGAGGGAGTTGCCTACTATATTCTGGTGACAAGTCTATTAATGACTTGGAGCCAGATACATGTGGGCTATACTGCCATTCTTTTCCAGTTACCTCACCTCGGTGAGTTTGGGTTTCTTTTCTATGAAATGGAGATAGAAAGGAAAATGATGTCTATGTGACGAGGTGACTGTGAGAAGCAGAAAGCACATCTGTGACACAGTGAGCACCCAGCCTGTGACACAGTGAGCACCCAGCCTGGCTCAGCGGAGATGCTAAACGAGGAGGAGATAAGACTTCGGCTTCCTCTCCAATAGTTCACTGAACCTCCTGACAGCCGAGATACAGTCCCACCTTTCACACACTCAGCACAGATCAATCCCACACAAGCCATCCACCACGGAGCCCTGACTCCAGCGCAGACTTGAACACTGAGGTTCTAGACAGCAAGTCCCTCGGCTAATCACTTTGGTAACACCAGGAAGTAGAGAGAACTCCAGAGAAGAGTGCATTTGTGTATAGGCCATGCCATGCAGAAGGGTGGCCAATTCCTGACATGAAGGCTGCTTTTGTGAGACAATCCAACGATACAGGACAGACTTGGGCCATGCCCTTTGCCCTGAGACCTTCTGCTCACTGATTACTAATGTGAGGAAAATAGCCCCAGATTTGGGATCTTAGTTAAATGCTAAAAACTGGAGGTAAATTAATTAAGATATAACTTCAATGACACCAGCCCTTCCCTCATCAACAGTTCCTAAGACAGGACAGGCAGCATTAATTGTTGCAATTAATTAGGCATTAAACTGATAATGGGTACAGCTGCTAACAATTAACAGCTAATTATGTCAAGCACTTTAACCATTTCACAAAAGAAATGGAAATTGGAGGGAAGGGAGAGGGAGATGAAAAGAGCTAAAGCAGTTACCTTGTAAACAAATCAGAAGCAGTTAGCTCCAAGTGCAGCTGGATCCCACTGTAGAAATGGCACAGGAAAGTTGGTGGGGCCTGCTAAACCCCAGCCAGGCTGAGTGCGCGGAAGCAACGTGAGTCTGAATTTGAGCAAGAGAGACCAGAATAGAGATCAGAGCCAACACACGCCAAGCTGCATTCTCAGCTCTTGGCACAGGCTAGCACACAGAATGGTCACAGCGGATCTGCATGACAGTGGCTGGTACATAATTCCCAATCTGTGGATTAAAAATAATAATAATAATAATAATAATAATAATAATAATAAAGAGAGAGGTTACACGAGCTGCTTTACCACAGCTAGAGCCTAGATTCAAATCCAGGTGCACTGATATCCCAAACAAAATGCACCCCACGAATAAACCCTTCATAGCCCTTAAAACCTAGAAAGGCAATTAATTTTAAGACAAAAGCATAAGCATTTCCCAAAGAGATAAGAAGACAGAAATCCACAAATCCAAATCAACCCCAATCCAAAGCCAAAATTCATTGGTGCACCTGACTGTAAGGGCAAATCTGTCACCCTGCTGAGGATGCCCGAGCAGCAAACTGGAGAGCCTCAAGATCCCAGACTTCCCAGGAAGCAATGTTAGCTGTTAGCTGCTTTTTATTCAAGGCCTTTGCTTCCAACAAGCTTTATCTTTATCACCATGAGAGAGAAAGGGAAGAACCTAACCACACCACACACACACACACACACAGAGAGAGAGAGAGAGAGAGAGAGAGAGAGAGAAAGAGAAAGAGAAAGAGATTAAATGATTTAATTATACCAATGAGGAAAGGGTTCCAACAAAAAGTATCCAGTCTACTTGTCTTTAATTAAAATTGAGCAAGGCTGGCAGATAAAGCCAAGGTCCCACATCTGCATCCGTGCCTATCAAGCTTGAACTTGTCCAAACACCTATTCCTGGCCCTCGCCTCTGGAGGTACCACTTCAGCAGGTTTGGGGGGGCCCAGGCTGTTGGTCCATGGGCCACAGTTTGAGGACCACTCCTCTACATCACCCAATTTTTTTCAACTCATCCTTGTCCCAAACCCTCAGACCTACCAAGGCCCACTGCTACTTTTCCCCAGAATGAACTCCTTGCCCAGTCTAGCCCAGTACATACCAGCATTTGCTGGTTTCATTGATGCGATGCTCAGTTTTAGTGTCAATTTGCCATAAATTAGAATCACCTGAGTAGGGACCCTTCTTTGAGGAATTGTCTTAATTGCCTTAACTTACATAGAAGGACTCACCCTAAATGTGGGCGGCACCTTCTGGTAGCACCCCAGATAAAGGGGGCGTGGCAGAGGGAGGATTATTCACCTTTGGCTTGTTTTGGCTCTTTTGCTTACCACTGAGTTAATTTATCCTGTTCCCTTTGCTGCCGGCTCCTTCACTGACGTCAGAACCAACATTTCCAGGCTTCTATCGCTGACTAAGGATCAGCAGCTTTCCAGGAACTCTCCAGGTTGGGGAACCATATTGGGACTGCTGAGGCAGCCAGCCCCTTGGACTGAGCAAGTACTAGGCTCTCGGCCTCTCCAGCGTGAGACAGTGTGGGACTCCTCAGCCACTGAAGTACCACCCATCCTCAAAGACTGAGCAACTCCTGGGTTCTCAGCCTCTTAGGTGTGATTCGGCTTTGCTACTAGTTCAAAGTAAGCTGACTAGCAAATTATTTTAATATATGAATTCATTCTTTCAGTTCCACTCCCCTAGATTACCCTGACTAACACAACTGATTTGGAAGTTTAACTTGAACTTGATCATCTTGGAACTATTCCAGTTGTTTTTTTTAATTAATTAATTAATTAATTTTTGAGAAAGCAATCTGACCCGTGGTCCCCACCCCCAATTCCCCCACCCCACCAGAGCTCATGCATTCTGCCAAACATGCTTTTCCATCTCTTTTCTCAGTCTTTCTCAATATTTCCTCCATGTGGAAGTGACTGTTTTGACAGAAGTTCACTGTTTCAGTCATTCTTCGATGCAGTCCTTTCTGATGTTGTTGTTGGTTGTTGTTGTTGTTGTTGTTGGTTTCCAATATGCATCACTCCCAACTGCTTGGACAAAAGCTCAAGGGGCACGTGCACAAGAAATACTTACAACTGGGTAATTGGCACTAGCATCCACAGATGAGGAGATACTATTCATCGTTGGTTTTTCTGAGACTGTGTTACTCACTCAGCATGATTCCCCTAGCTCCAGCCATTTTCCTGCAGAGCTCATGATGCGTTTACTGCTGCATAGAACTCCATTGTGTACATTTCCACATTTTCTCTATCCACTCATCAGTGTGAGGGGCATTTGGGTTAGGTTCCAGCTCCTTGCTATTTGAAGAGAGCTGAAATAAACATGGCCGTGCCATGTATCTCTGCAGTGGGTGAGTCTTGAGGATACATGCCAAGGAGTGGTAACGGCTGGGTTCAGGTGGCAGTTCATCCAAGTCTTCAAGGGTCCTCCACACTGCTTTCCGCTTTCCATAGTGGCTGTACGAGTTTACATTCCACCAGCATGGATGAGTGTTCCCCTTTCCCCACAACCTCTCCAGCACTTGGTATCAATTTGTTTTCCTTGATCCTAGCCAGCTTATTCAGAGTAAGATGATACTTAAAGTGGTTTCAATTTGCATTCTTATCATTTCCGTTTGAAAGAAATCCAGGAAAGGAGGGGGGCGGGGAGGAGGGATGCTTCCCATTCCTGTCTAGCTTGCTTGAAAATAGTGGAGGTCTTCTCCCAGTCAATAGTAAAGAAGCAGCTGCCCCAAACTGGAACATAGTGGATGGGCTTCAAGTCAGTTACCTCCTAGTCTTTGTTAATAAATAATTAATAAATAAACCTGTCTCCTCATCGGCTGCCATGTGGGCTGACACCTCTCTTCTTTCTTGCCCAAAGGCAAGCCCTTGATCCTCATGTCTCCCCTTAATCCTTCCCAGAATCTCCCTGGATCAGAGATAAAAGTCAGAACTAAGAAAGAGATATGTGTGATCCACATCCTAGCTACATGTGCCCAGAAACAATCTGCCCAGAGCACAGGATGGGGCCAAAGGCGGGAGGCCTTCCTTCAGACCATGTCATCACTGCAAGGAGGCTGCATGAGGGAAGGTTGCAGGCTTTGGAATTATGAAATTATGACAATTTGCCTGGAAACACTTGGCCAAGCCACAACACCAGATCCCCTCTCTCAGAATCTGTCTCCCATCTCCCAGTTGTTCCAGGTTTCCAGTCTTGGTATCAAGAAGAGAAGTGTTTGATAAAACAGGGAATGCCATGGTCTTCCTCTGGGATCATTAAAAAATGTCAAAAGCATCTCCACAGGATTTATTTCAGCTATTGGCAGAAATAAAAATTAGCCCTTCCTTTCATGCTCAAAGGAAACATGACAGTGTGTGAAAGACCTTTAAATGCATAAACTGCTTCTGTGAATTAGCTCTAAGGAGAGAATTAGACAAGGGCTCAGAGAAAAATGTGCAAAGACATTCACTGTAATATCATGAACAACGAAAAAATAAACAACTTAAATGCATGAATAAAAATAACTTTGGTTAAATGAACCATGGGCCACACAGTCACTGAAATATTAGGCAACTAATAAAAATGATGTTATAGATGTGAGAAAATGTGCATAATAACAAAGCCAAATTGTAAAGTGCAATCTATGAAACAGGGTATAAAATGATATTATTTTCTAAGACCTTATGTGGCTGTGTACATATCATCTCTGGAGGGGAAAAATTCAAACACTAAAAGAACATATACCAAAAGCTTAATCACAGTTATCTTTATGTAACTGAATATTCAGGAAATTTCTGGGGTTTTTTAAAGTGTTTCTTTTTTTTTTTTTGTCTTTTTGAGACAGGGTCAACTGAATTTCTTACATTGAGCATACAAATGAGCCTGAAGAAAATCATAGAACAAATAAAAAAAATCACTAACGATGTTATTTTAGGTGTCTTGAGTGGGCCATGACAAATATTTGGGGGCAGACTCCTATTTCTTTTTTTTTTTTTTTTGGTCTTTTTGAGACAGGGTCTCCCTGTAGTCCCAGCTGTCCTGGAACTCAGTCTGTTGACCAGGCTGGCCTCAAACTCACAAAGATCCTCCTGCCTCTGCCTCCCAAGTGCTAGGATTAAAGGCGTGTGCCACCAAGCCCGGCAAACTATTATTTCTTAAATCTGTCCCCATATAATAAACACAGAAGGATCATTGTAAATACACTGATTTTTTTAAATTGCATGCACATGTACAGATAATCTAATATACTACTTTAAGAAAACATGTCCCTAGGACGTAATATACATATTCAGTCGTCTCTCCTCTTCTATCCTCCACTCCAGCAATAAAGGTGTTTTATCACCATAACATCTCCTAGCAGCCAAACACACACAGAGATAATGAATATTAATTAACCTAACATCTTGTGATGATGCAACTGTGCACATTTCCCTGTCTTATTTGGTTGCTAGGGAACCATGAGAGACAGTCGTGGGGCCCTGGGATGCAGACCTTTTAAGTGCAAGGCAAGGTTAACCACAAATCAGAAATAGTCTGCCTGATTAATCAAGAACGTGAAAAACTGTACATATATATATATATAATGTGGTTCTGCCCAACAAGCAAGGAGTAAATGAATAGCAATAGACGATGTGGCAGTAGACAAGCTCACAGAAATGAGCATAGACTCTCCATTGTTGAAACCACTCCCCGTGGATCTCCTGAAACCTTCTTTTTTGCATCCATCTCCCAGGTATCGCCTGACATCACTATTCCATCCCTTAAAATCTCGGGTGAAATCATGAGGTTGGCCCTGGAGGCAGCACCTGGGGTAGTGGAGGAGGGGGATGAGAGCTGATTACCCTGAAATCGTAGGCATCATTTCCCACCATCCCAGGGCCCAGATGAGATGCAAATAAGCTGACGAGCAAACCTGGCCTGCCTGCAGTTTCCTTCCTGCACCTGCCTTTGGCTTGCCCTCTCTTTTCTTCCTTTGCTCTCCCCTTCTATTCAACCACAAGAGTTCCCAGCCTTGTCTGTGTTTGTGTCTACTTTGATCACCGTGTTTCTTTGCACCAGGACATCAACTCTCATGAGCATACCTTCCCTCTCTCCACCTCCTCTTCTGACTTCTCTAGTTTCTTTCTGCTTTTTTAATGCACAAAGATCTAGATGGAGGCAGTCTATCCAAGAAGACTGAGTGCACGTGAGCAAGGGCGTCCATCAGGCAAGGATGAGGAATGACAAGTTCATGAATAAACTCTCCCTTCTAGATCCAACTCTTCCACACATCACTAATAAGAAGCAACTCCTGATATCTAAAACAAACCTGAGCCATTTCTCAAGAGACTGTCCAAAGAGTGGTTTGAGGAGAGGTAAAGAGAAATGACATTGGCCAAATCAATAAGAAAGAAACTGTTCCCAGTCTGTGTCGCTGGATTCCCTTACCGATCGGAGCCTCAGATTCTGACAGCAGTGCTCCCATGGGTCCTATGTGGCAGGACACAGTAGCTGGGGTTTTCTTGTGCTAGAAATGCTCTGGGCTCTTAATTGGTGCCCTCTCAGCTGTACCTCAGGATTTGGGGCACAAGACTCATGGTTGGCCAGGACAGAAGTTGGCCAAAAGACAAATGCCTAAAAAGGGAACTTGATTAAATACAGCAGACTCACTAAACTCTCCGAGTGCCCTAGTCTCCCTCTGAATGTTCCCTGGCAGTGTTACAAAGCCATCATCCTGTTTTCTATGGAAGAGGCACTTGGATGATGCAGATGACGAAGATGCTAAGCACAGATCTATCTGGCCATGACAAAAGCATATCACCCATCTGGGCGTGGTGGTGCATGCCTTTAATCCCAGAACTTGGGAAGCAGAGGCAGGTGGATCTCTGTGAGTTCAAGGCCAGCCTGGTCTACAGAGTGAGTTCCAGGCCAGCTGGGACTAAAGGGAGACCCTGTTTCAAAAATACCAAAAAGAAAAAGCATATCACTCAAGGATCCCAGAGCCCACTGGCCAATGTCATAGTCACCTTGGAATCTCAGGGACTAGAGTCTAGGACACTAAAAAATATCTTTCTGCTTATCCCATTCTTATTTCAGTATCAGGAATCAACCATTGAGTTACAGTGTTCAAGATCCAAAAATGGTTTTATGACAGCATCCATGTCTTCTTACCAAGCCATCTTAAGCAGGGCATTATCTTGGTATCTTTTGCTAGTATAAAATCAAACAAAGGAATGTAAAATTATACAGCACTTTTGAATAACAGTCTAGCAGTGTCTCAAAATATTAAACATGGTTTCAACCCATCAATTCTTTTTCTGTAAACAAACTCAAGTGAAGTGAGATTTCATGGCCGCACAAAAACTTGCATACGAATGTTGGCAACATGGCAACATTACTCATAACAGAGATAAGCAGAAACAACCCAGATATCTATCATCTGATGAATGGTTAAGCAAAAAGTGGTATCTCTGTCCAAGCAACAGGATATAATTCATCTATAAAATGGATGAAGTACAGATACATTCTACAACATAGATAAACCTTGGAAACATGATGTAAAACCAAAAAGAAAGCGAGTCACAAGACCACACATGGCATAAATTCATTTACATAAAAATAATCCAGAATAAGGAAACATTAAGAAAGTAGATTAGTGATTGCCTCTGGCTGGGAGTAAGACTGGGATAGGAGACAGGGTAAAAGTGCTAATGGAGATGTTTTATGTTGAGCAATAATAAAAAATATGATAAAATGGCCTTACAAGGTAATGCTTGCATAATTTTTAAAACTGAGAACCATTGGGTTATGCACTTTAACAGGTAGGCTTTATTATATGTAAATTATATTTCAGTAAAACAGAAGGAGGCGGTAAGGTGGAAGGTAAGGAGAAAGTATTGAATTTTAGAGGCACAGAGGTTAGCTTCCTGGCGGCAGGAGAAAAGTGCCCTGCCACACACACACACACACACACACACACACACACACACACACACTCCAGGCTCACATCTGTGAGAGGATGTGTGAGTGTCTGTGCTTCTTAAGTCTGATGGGAAACACTTCTAGAATGTCATTCTGGTGACCACAAATGAGCCACACCCCCTCACATAGGCCCCTCCTGTCTGTGTGCTGGGGGTGACTACATGACATGGTCAGACAACATGGCATTAAGAAACAGGATGGATTAGTACTTTTCCTCTTGGAATGCTCTCGCTTGGATCACTGAGCCACTGTGAAAAGAAATCCAGCAACCCACTGAAGAAGTCCCATGAAGAAAGGAGACAAGAAAGTGTTCTCCCAGCCCCAGCACTCCACCCGGATGAGAGAGAAGCCATGTGATGAGGAAATCACCACAGATATTCTGACTCCGGAAGTCATGCATAGACCCAAAGGACCACCTAACCAAGACCAGCCACAGGTATGGAACCTAAAAAATAAATCGTCATTGTTGTTTAAGCCATTGTGCTGCCATGGTTTGTTTGAGATAACGTCTGAAACACCCTCAGTGGTATGATCATCTTCACCTCCATCTCTTGATTAATTTAATGATGGACTTTAATTTGAAGTTCTTGAATTCTGAGATGGATTGAAGGAGAAACACGATTTTAATGTGTGGATAATGTGCCATTTGTCACTGTTGTTTAGTGCCATTTAACACAATATTTATCTGATTGGCATATCAGTTACTTTATATCACTGAGAATTGGCTGTAACAGGGATTCTGTGTGCTTGGCAACTAGGAGATTGAATGTGGTTATTATCCTAATGGCTGGGAAAATGAATTTCATCAGGAAAGTTGTTTTGAAGTGGCAGTGACAGGCCTGGTATGTTTATCATGAAGCATCAGACTGCTTACATACAGAATGCTGATCCTAGAGCTCTAGGACAAGGATGCTGGAGCTGGTGAAACACAGCTGTATCCCCAGATGAGTGGTACCCAGGGACAGGAGCACCAGTTAAAACCTTTTCCTCAGAGTCTCATCACTTGTCTTAGCATGCAAAGTATTTTGGCTGAGATCTTATGCATTTCCATTAAAGGGCTGATGGACCTTCAACAGACAGCTCTGGTAGCAACCTTAATGCTTGACTTTGTAGGGGCTCTGAGCCATCTGCTGCCTAAGCTACCTATGGTGGCTGTGCAGAGTATGTCTGTTTTGACAGGATTAACTGTACAAATGTTTTCTTGTGTAATGAAACATTTTTGGCAATTGAGCCTATGTCATATAAAAGGTTTGAATGCAAGTGTATTTGAATGGTTGGAATTTAGATATGGATTTTAAAAGGTAAACCTGAAAAACGGGGACTAGACATTTTTTTTCTCTCTCCATTGCAGGTTCTTATCTCAAATCTCAAGGAATGGCTTCCTTTCCCCACTTTATCTCCTCACAGGTCCAGATTTGCACCTGAGATACAGGGTCCTAGCAGAAGGGAAGACATCTTTCTGTTAATACAAGACTTGATTCTAATTCCTGCCGGCAGCCAGAAGAGGAACTCTGTGCACTTCCTGGTCTCCCCCTCGGGACCCAGCTTCTCCACACCTTCTTAGGACTCGCTGTAGACCTCCACAGACTTTTTCTGGTCCAAGAAAGAAAATGAGATTTGCTGGATAGTATCCTAGCAAGGGGCCAAGCTCTTCGGATAACACAGCATTAATGAAATTCACCTTCGGAGCCCTTTAATTGCTTCAAGTAGCACTTCACTTGCAATCAATGTCCTCCGTCCCCACTGCAATTTTCTCGTTTTGAAAAATAATAGTGTGACTCACACTTCAATTAGAAGACATAGGCTGTCCGTATTCCATAGTACCCAGTGGATGGTCCACCCTGAAAATATTCCCCAACCAGTGGTAAACAAATGAAAGAACATAAAAGCTGAGAGGTGTCCCTGTAATTGAGCAGTGAAATGAGAGGAAACAGAAGAGCTTCTATTAATAATGGCACAGTAATGGGAGGTCACTCAAAGAGAGCCCTGGTCCACTCCACATTCACATTAGCTTTGCACAAAACCATTATAGATCTCTCTGAAGGACTAATGTGAGCAATGGCGAGGGTGTTTATCAGATTTATCCAGTACCAGACAGAGCGTTCTTCCACCCCAGGGGACCTAGACCAGCCAAAGGCATCTCACTGCATGAGAAAATAATTTTCATTGGTACCAGGTGGTAATTAATGGAAAGTTCAATTGGATCCCATAATAAACATGGTGTAGCGAAGAACCATTCTGTAGGCCTTCTCTTCTATACAAAGTGTGCATAAGTCCCTACCGCCTAAGGAACAGAGAGTATCAAATGTGTGCCAAGGGTGTAACTGGCAGTCCTGGGGAAGGTTGAGAGGCAGAGGCCAGCACACCAACCCAATGGCTGAGTCTCACCCTTGGAAAAATAATAATCCCCAGCTCTCTCCCTGGTTTTTTTTGTTGTTGTTGTTGTTCTAACTGGGTTGAAGGAAATTCATTAGTATTTAATAAGTCAATATAAAATTCTGAAAAAAAATTTTTTATTTCAATCTCCATTTTGTGAATGGCTCCTTATTATGAATGGCATCCAGATAACTCGGGTATATTAAAATTGTTCATTGCCATAAATTACAATTATAAGAAATTAGATTTCCTTTGCAAGAAGAGTTCCATTAATATGAATTGTATAACCACCCCCAAATGCTATCTGCACAGGGATAATGTTGAGGTGATGTTATCAACACATCCTCTGGGTCAGGTATTAAGGCTCCTTGAGCCCAAAGACTAAGAAGACACCCTCCAATATGAGAGCTGGCCAATGGTGAAAATTCTTCATACTACTATGGGCATGTTCCCTGTGTTTCCCTGACTACCTCTGATCTCTGCCCTTATAGGTTGTGTTAGTCAACTTTCAGTTACTATGGCAAAATAATGAGACTCGTTTAAAAAAAAAAGGTTTATTTTGGTTCAGAGTTTTGGAGGTTTGGTACATGGTTGGCCTTGTTGCTTCTGAGCCTGTGGTAGCACAGCACACCAAGGAAAGGACTTGCAATGGAGGATGCCCATTTGTCTTATAGCCAGAATGAGAGAGAGAGAGAGGGGGGGGAGAGAGAGAGAGAGAGAGAGAGAGAGAGAGAGAGACCAAATAATGCAAGGCCTCCCACTAGGCTGTACTTTTTAACTCTTTTTTATTATTAAACTTTTTCATACATTCATACATTCATTTCTCAGTCCCAATTTCAGACTCATTTCCCTTTCATATCCCCACCCACCAGGGTTCATGCATTTTTGCCATACATGTCTTGCATCTTTTTCTGATGTCTTTCCAGAGTTTTTTCAAGCAGAGGATTATTGTTTGGGAAGAAATTCATGTTTCAGTCGTTTTTTTGTTTTTTTGGTTTTTTGTCCCAGTTCTTTTGTTATGTTGTTTACTCCAACCTTGTATTGCTTCAACATCATAGTATCTTATATATATATATAGATCATATATATATATGTCTCCTAGCCTCAGTAGAAAATTATGTTGTCTGAAACAAAACGGTAGGCTATTTCCAATCCTACTTCAGGATTCACATCTTCCATTTGTTGATTAAATCTAAAATATGTATATATAACCTCCACCCATTATACAAAATTCCAAAGTCTGAAAATAAGTCGTAGATAATCTAGAACTGTTAAGGGATTTACATTATAAGAGCACAGTTTGCTTTCAGATCATGAGGAATATAACATTAATGTTGCTCCACGTTTGCTCTTACAACTAGGGTACTTGGTGCCTGGCATTCACATATGATGAGGGATACCATCATTGTTTGTTTTTCTGAACTGTGTTAGTTCACTTAACATAATATTATTCTAGCTCTATCCATTACCTGCAAATTCATGATGTATCTTTCTTTACCACTGCATAGAACTCCATTGTGTAGATGTACCACATTTCTCTATCTATCCAGGTTGAGGGGCACTTGGGTTGGTTCCAGCTCTTCATATGTGAGACAGCTGCAATACATGGCTGTGCATGTATCTCTGCAGTTTAGTGAATCGTGTGGTATATACCCAGGAGTGGTGCTGTGGTCAGGTGGGTAGCTCATTTTGAGTCTTCTAAGGGTTCTCCACCACTGCTTTCCATAGTGGGTTGTACAGTTACATTTCACCAGCAGTGGATGAGTGTTCCTTTCCCCACAACCTCTCCAAGTATTGGTATCATTTGTTTTCTTGATCCTAGCCATCTTATCAGAGTGATATCTTAAGTGTGGTTTTAATTTGCATTTCCTTATTATTAGTGATATTGAACACTTTTTTTATTTTTTTTTTAATTTTATTTATTCTGTATGTGTATGAATGTTACTGGTCTGATGCAAGTCCTGTGCACCCGTGTCGTGCAATGCCGGGGAGGTCAGAATGAGGGTCTTGGATTTCCTGGAACTGGAGAGTTCTCTGGAATTGGAGTTTCAGATGTTTCTCGGCCGCCATGTGGGTGCTGGGGATCGAACCCGGGTCCTCTGCAAGAGCGGTCGGCGCTCTTAAACCGCTAGGCCATCTCTCCGCCCCACTTTTTAAGATGTTTCTGATGACATCTATATTTCCTCACTTGTGAAGTCTCTGTTCAGCTCTTTACTCCTTTTGAGTAAGTCATTTGTTTTCTTAGTTTCTTTTGTTTTTGAGTAGTTATACATTTGAAACGTAATATACTGTCACTCTTAAAGATCTCACTTTCTCCTGAGAGTGCATGTAGGGACGCCTTCTTTTTTTTTTTTTTTTTTTTTTTTTTTTTGGTCTTTTTGGACAGGGTCTCCCCTGTAGCTCCACGTGTCCTGAAAACTCCATCCGTAGACCAGGCTGTCCTTGAACTCAGAGGATCCCACCTGCCTCTTCCTCCCGTCCGGCTGCGTTAAAAGTGCTTGGTGGCCACCATGGGGCCTTTGATCAAACATTACAGATGCAAATTGATTATCTCATGCCTACTAAACCTCTTAAGAAAGACAATATGGCTGAGCATGGTGGTGCAGGCCTTTAATCCCAGCACTTGGGAGGCAGAAGCAGGCAGATCTCTGTGAGTTTGTGAGCTCAAATCCAGCCTCGTCTACATAGTGAGTTCCAGGACAGTCAGAGATATAGGGAGACCCGGTCTCAAAAAGAGAAAGAAAGAAAGAAAGAAAGAAAGAAAGAAAGAAAGAAAGGAAGGAAGGAAGGAAGGAAGGAAGGAAGGAAGGAAGGAAGGAAGGAAGGAAGGAAGGAAGGAAGGAAAGAAAGAAAGAAAGAAAGAAAGAAAGAAAGAAAGAAAGAAAGAAAGAAAGAAAGAAAGAAAGAAAGAAAGGAAGGAAGAAAGAAAGAAAGGAAGGAAGGAAAGAAAATGGTTCTGACTCACTATCAGCTTCTCAGAGCAAAACTGAAATTCAAACTTTGGAAAAAACCAAAATTACAAGGTACTGTAAGGTCAGGAACTATATCTACACTTCCTTTACTCTCAGGGCACTGTACAATTTCCTTAGTAGAGCCCAACAAACTTCTTAAAATGAATTTGTGGCACAATGTAAAACTAGGACCTCTGTTTCTGCTTTCATTAAACCAGTAGTTAAGAGGCTAAGTTGGAGACTGTACTAGACCGAATAGTGTTCCTGCATGCATACACACACACACACACACACACACACACACACGCACGCACGCACGCATGCACGCACACACACACACACACACACACACACACACACACACAAGTTAGGTCCAGTTAGAACCTATGAATGTTCCACTATTTGGGAATAGTGTCTGTGTAGATATAATCAAGTTAACATGAGACCACAGTGGATTTGAGTGGGTTTTAAATCCAATATGACAGTAATCTTATAATCTTCAGGTGTCCTTATAAGGAGGAGAAAATTTGGAGACAGGGAGACAAAGAGGGGGAAAGGCCACGTAAACACAGCAGCAGAGACTGGAGCAATGACTCTACGGACACCCAGAAACTGAAAGAAGAAAGGAGAAGTCTTCCTTCCACAGCTTTTAGAAAGAGCAGGGCCTGCCAATACTTAATTTTAGACTTCTGGTCTAAGATTTGGGGCCCTTTGTTATGGAAGCCATAGGAAATTCATACAGACATTGTACACGTAAAGGATGTTGTCTGACTCCCCTGGAGTCTGCAGGCAATATCATTAAGAGAACACATAGGAAAGGAAAGGGCAGGCCACATTCTAAGCTGCCTGAGTGCAAAGGAAAGGCCATTCTGGCGCTGTCTGCTGGTGCTGTGCTGTTTTCTTATAAACATGGGCTAGAAGGAAAAAGGTAAAAGTCATCCATGAGGATGCATGAACTTTTTTTTTCAGGAAAATACATTTATTTTTCTAAATTTATTATTGTTATTAAACTATTTCCATACATCATATATCATTTCTCAATTGAATTTAGATTCACTGCCCTTTCCATGCCCCCCACCCCACCTGAGTCCCTGCAATCTGCCATACATGTCTTGCATCTTTTTCCGAGTCTTTCCACAGTTTTTTTTTTCCAAAGCAGAGGCTTATTGTTTTGGGGAGAACTTCACTACTTCGGTCTTTTTTGTCGTTGTTCTCTCCAACTTGTATTGCATATCTCTATTATATATATATATATATATATACAGATGTACATACATGTATCACCTGAGTTGGAGCATTTTCTTTTTTTTTTTTTCTTTTTTTGCAAAAAGATGTCATGTTTTCCTTAAGGAAGTATTGAAGGCTCCTCCCTGGCAAGCCCAAACAGCCATCAATCCTGCCCCATGCTGCACACTGGGGTCCCCCCCTCCCATGCTCACCTAAATAAGGTCCAGCAAGCATGAGGATGCATAAGCTCTTGCCTGACAGTGTCTTGATCTCCTCCATTCCCATCACTGATACCTCTACCCTACATCAGCCCCTCGCACCCCTAGCTCAGTCCATCCCATCTACAATCTTAAAGCCCAATATCTCCCCTCTCAGATTCCTGTCCTTACAGCTGACCGTACGCATGAGTTCAATTTTCAATCACTGCATGTGTCACCAACGGCTTGCTCCAGCCTCCCCCGGTTTCCTCAGTCCTTGCATTCTTTGTCAAATGAATTCAGATGAGACATACAGAGCATAATGTAGGAGATGGAGCCTATTACAGAGTAAACTTCACCCCTGAGGGAAGAGACACAATGGCAAAAGGAACACTGTGGGTGAAGCCACACTCATAGATGAGAGCAGGCAGAGAGGCCCTTGTGCCAACCTTCACCTTTAGTTGGCTTCGAGATAGTTTTTCTTTTTTTTCTTTAAATTTTTTTTCTTTATGTGTATTTTATGTGTCTGAGTTCTCTGTGTTCTTGTATTTAAGTGCACCATCTGCAAGCAGTGGCCTCCGAGGCCATAGAGGGCATTGGATCCCCTGGAACTGGAATCACAGGCAGCTCTTACCTGCCATGTGGGTGCTGGGAACCAAACTGGGGTCCTCCACAGGAACAGCAGTTATTCTTAATTGATAAGCCATTTCTCCAGACCCTCCTTCATGTCTTTCTTATTTATTTTAAATATTAATTATTTTCATTTTATGTGTATGAGTGTTTCACCTGCATGTATGTAAATGCATCCATGTTGTGCAAACCCTATGGAGATCAGAAGACAGCATCAGGTCTCCTGGAATGGGAATTCCCAACAGTTGTTAACTGCCATGTGGGTGCTGGGAGGGAACCCAGGTTCTCTGCAAGAGCAACCAGTGCTCTTAACCTCTGAGCCATCTCTCCAACACCCATCCCCACACACACACACATACATTTCTCACTTCATTTCTTTGTCTATTTTTGTTTTCCCAAGGCAAGGACTCTTTCCTATGTAGTTCATGCTGAGCTCAAACACAGCCCTCCTGACTTGGCCTCCAAAGTCAATTGTATACTATTTTTTTATAATCTCTGGAACAGACAGCTTTCCTAAGTGGAGTTTTCCTGCTCATTGGATTGACAGACCCATTTGGATTGGTTCTTAAAAGAAAGAACAATAATATGTCTTTCTTTGTAACAAACAGCTTCCTGCTACATAATAATCTTATAATCTTTTGAGTAGTTCAGAAAGTCAGATACACAGTTCAGATCTCATTCTTCTAATCAAAAATCATGTAATAAAGTAGATTAAGAATAAAGGAAAAATAATTTTAAAAGCCATGATTTACCAAGAGGACATAGCTTTCTCTTAATGGGCTACAGAAAAACCCTGCTACCTCTACCTTCCTCTTTCTAATGGGATATTTTAAATCTTGAGGCCCAACTGTGGTACTTTCCTCTATTCAACATGTGTGCATGTTACTGGGGACACAGGAGGTGGAGCCAAAGTGGATTATGTGGGACAGGTTTATCCTCAATGACCTTCAAGCTTGCTAGTATCTAACTAGCTACCTAACAAATACCGTCATGCCTAGGACAACTCAGGGTGATGCGGCACTCCAAATTTGGTCCCCTCTGGAGTCTCCCAGCAGGTGAGTTGCTGTCTCCTCCTCTGAAGATCCTGAGATATGGTGTCCTATGGATCATCTGGTAATGACAAAAGTCTTCCATGTCTGTGCTGTTCAACACAGCAACTACTAGACGCTAGTGCAACTAAGAAAATAAACTCTTAATTACATTTCATTTAATGAATTTAAATTTAATAGTTATATGCAGCTTCATGGCTGTTATAGTAAATAATACAGGTCCGGAAACATTTTTTAAATAAGATTAAGATACAAAGATCTTCATAAGCCTCAATACAGAGAGACAGAGAGACAGTGGATCCCAAGGATGAACATTAATTCTCAGAGTACAAGGAGGAAAAGAAACATTACTTATCTGGTCCTTAATTTGCAAGGCCATCTCAGCCCACAATGGAGTTAATATTCTACACATTATGCTAGGTTAATTCCTCTCCTCCCAGTCCCCAAACTCCATTCAAATTGCACCCTTTTGGGCCACTGAGAATAAAAAATGGGCCCATTACTGAGCCTCCCACCCCTTAATAGCTGTTCCTTTAGCTACATAAAGGCCCTGCTGAAGTTTTGAGATCACCATTTATAAGAACTTGATTAAGTAAGTTCTTAAACAAGGTGCCATTCTTTTCCCCAGTCAGGGGGAGAGAGTGGGAGTGGGAGGAGGCTTTCTCCTGTACCTACTGTCACCCACACTGACCCCAGCAGCTGTGCGTCCAGGCTCCATCTTTCTGCTAGTTCTCATCCCTGGGCTGCCTGAAGTACTGGATTCGAATCTCACTTCTCCCCCCAGTGCCTGATTCCAACTTCTATTTCCTAAAAGCATGTTCCTTCCCATATGTTCTTTTAGCATTTACATGTTCTGAACATGCTTATCTGCATGGATTCAATGGAATAAAACATATGACATGTCTAATCCAATGTTATAGTCCTTTTTAAATTATTTAAGTGTATCTGTGTATGTATGGGTGCGTGCCCACGTGGTACAGGTTCTTATGTGGGGGATTTACAAGTACTTGTGTTTATAGGTGTTCATGTGGAGGGGGGTTACATGTACATGTGTATACATGCATGTTGAGACCAGAAGACAACTCCAGCTGTTATTGCTCAGGTGCCATGTACCTTGTTTTTTAGAGACAGGATGTCTTACCGGCTTGGAGCTCACCAACTAGGGTAGGCTGAGTTGCCAGCAACTTCCAGGGCCCTGCCTGTCCTGGTCTCCCTAGCTCTGGGATTACAAGCAATATCCTCCTTTCACCTTTTCTTTCTTTTTTTTTTTATTTTTTATTGATGCTTTGTGTATTTTTCAATAATCATTTTCACAAATTCAGTTCAGGCTATTTTCCCCTTCCCTACCCCCAATCCCCCCACCCCACCCAGATCATGCATTCTGCCATGACTGTCCTGCATTTTATCTCCAGTTTTTTTTTCCTTTTTTAGCAATAGGTGATAATTCTTTGAGTACAAGCCATCCTTCATTAAAACCACATTTGCAAGCAGTTTGCCCCCAAACTCACACAGCTCCAGGGTCCCACCATCCAGCAGGGGGGTTGTTGTTCAATCAAGTTGATCAAATGAGTGTCCGGGCTATATTGCTGTAGTTCCACCATTTATTAACTATGGGTTCTTGGAGATCAAAACCACAAAGTTCTCTCATGCCATGCGAATGGCAAGTACATTACCAACTGTGCTATCTCCCCAGCCCATGTTTTCCTTTTCTCCTCTCTTCTATGGAAGCTTTCTTAAAAAGAAGGCTGCATCCTCCTATGAGAAGTGGGAACTGTCATCCATATTTGCAGGATGTAAATAACCCCTGTTGCTCAGTAAGGACACTGCTTCACCTGGATATTTGTAACTATTCAAATGGATGAAAGAAGTCCATAGATACCTAAATGCAGCCAGCAGGGATCTGCCCATACAGGAAGCATGTTCTAAGTCATGACGTACATGTGACTTGCTGTGATCCAGCAATGAAAGCATTATGGTGTGGGCTCAGGCTACACAGAGTTCCCAGAGTGGTGTACTCAGCTGTAGTCCTTTGGCTTGTTTTCACCCAGCCAGGCCTCCAGTCCTGAAATGAGCGCAGGGCTTGTTTGTCTGACTTGAATCAGAGCTGCCTGCCTTAGCAGAGGGAGCCTTTCAAGATTTTTCTCATCTCAGGCTAGCTCTCTGTAGTCTTGTTTAATCAATAATAAAATAGCTATCTGGCCTCTCTAGGTAAGCACAAAATGATTTTCAGAGAGACACCAATGTGGAGGACGGTTCCCCCCACTCTGCTTTGTGCAGATTTGGGGCTGAATTCTGGGGCTGGGGACACCTACACTAATTCTGGTAAGGGCATGAGTGTCTGGGACAATAGAAACAGATTGTCTGGTGGAGAGTCTACGATCCACTGAGTGATTGATTGTGATGCTTGTGCAGGCTTCCTGCTTTCTGCCAGGGCATAGGGATTAGCCGGTCTCTTTTTTTTTTTTTTTTTTTTTTTCATCCTATGAGAACATCTATCTGCTAGCCAAACACATTTCTTTTATCATGATCAAGCAATCATTTTTTTTCTTCTTTAATTTATTTCTTTTTTTTTTATGTGTTCGACTGTACTGTCTGCTTGTAGGTTTTATGCACCGTGTCATGCAACTGACTTGGAGTTTGGGTCAGAAGAGGAACATTCACGGTCCCCTAGGGAATTGGAGTTGTAAAGAATGTTATCAGTGACCATGCAGGGTGTGGTGTCTTCGAAAACCCAGGTCCTGTAAGAGCAGTCAGCACTCGTAACGCGTTTAGGCCACTATCTCCAGGCCCCGAAATGCAAATTCTTAAACGCAATTGTGGCCTATGGGATTAACATCTCTTTCTCCCTAGAACATGATAACTATGAGGACTATTGAGAACACAGTTCCAGCCAGCTCACCTGCCCTTGTATCTTTAGGACTAAGCACAAGAGTTGACACAAAATAGGCATTCAATAACTATCTGTTTAATGTATGATCAAAAACTGATAACAACCCTACTATCACATCTGGGGGTAATAAGAGATGCTGTATTGTGCGAATCCATAGGTTATGAATCATAATCCAAAATGTTTTATTGCTTCCCAATAAAATGTTTAAATATTTTACAGCAAATAAAAAAATAATTTACAATGAAACATTGCCTCTGCCAGAGTTGTTCAATGATTTTCCTGAGCACTGATCATCTATCTAGCCACCTGTTTCACATCCTCTCCTCCTTCTCCCCATTAGAAAGGTAAGGGAAACAGGACAACTGGGGTGTGTCGTATGTGCTGTGCGTGTGGTGTGCGTGTGTTGTGTTTTTGTTTAGAGACAAAAAAAGGCGGAGCAGAGAGAGAGAGAGGACGAGAGGTAGCCTTGCCACCATTTGATTGTTTAAATCATGAATTTTTAGGACATAGAGTACCTCTTTTAAAGAACGGGTCTAATGGCCCATGGCTATTCATGAGAATTAAATAAGAAGAAAGAATAGTTACAGTAGGAGTTCCAGACTGTTTTGTTACTGCCAATGCTCGGGCACTTGTTAAAATTCATGATCAGATTCTACTATTATTCTAATGTTATACCCTACTTCCGACTGAGTCTAATTAGAACTAGTTTCTAAAATTGAAATAAAATATATAAATTTAGTGACGTAATCTAATTTTTTTTATTTATTTTTAACAAATCTAGGACCCATGTGCTCCCACTCATTCCCCCCCCGCCAGAGTCATGCTTTCTGCCAGACATGCTTTCCATCTTCTATAGTCATTCTAAATATTTTCCATTGGGAAAGTTGACTGTTAACACAGACCAAGACTGCATAAGGACACCCCTTCACCACCTCCCACTGACACCTTCCCCCCACACGTTCCCTGCCACAAACCCCAGAGAAAATTACAGTTATTTATTTTCATTTTCAATGCATATAAAAACTAAATAATGAAAATGTCAGACACACTTTCTCCTTTGAAAAATCCCCTTGAATTTATTCAACTACCCTCCACTGAGTTTACCAAATGCCAAACTCTGTATTAGACATGGAGATACAAAGGAGTCCATTGTCTAATAAAAGGAGACAAATATAAAAACAAGTTTTTGCGGTAAGTGTTAGAAATAAATGTGGCAATGGTGTGGGAAGCACTGTGGACAGTGAATTCACACATGTGAATCCCAGCTCTTCAGGTTCTGGTCATTTCTGGCCTGCTCCTTGCTCACTGGCCCTGCGCTTCTTAGATTCTTTGCTGGTCCCAGCTTCTCTTCCCTGCTCTTAAGCAGAGAGACCCGTGCTGCAGTTCTCTCATTTCGACCTCTATTTACTCCCAGGGTGGGGAAGTCCTCAAGGCTTTAGATATTATCTTTGGGTTGAGGCTCTTGAGCCTCAAGAATTTCTCAAACTCTAAACTCTGCTCCAGTCCTCAGAATCACTTATTCAACTTCTCACTTGCCGTCTGTGGATATTGCCATGGTTCTGGTGTGGTTTATCCCCTCTGAAACTAATCGAATTGAGTTCCTGATATAGTGTTGGAAGTAGGGGGATATAACGAGTGTTTAGCTCATTAAGGGAGATTAACGTCTTTCTCTTAGGAGTCAGTGAGTTCTTGAGGAAGTAAGTTATCACAAGAGCAGGATGCTCTATGGGCCCAACTTTGATGGTCCAGCCTCTAAGGCACATACACCTGCCTGATCTCCTGCCCTTCTGCCATGAGATGAAGCATAATGAGACCCTCATCAGAGGCTGTCACCATGCTCTTGGATGTTCTAGCCTCCAGAAGCACAACCCAACATAAAGCTCTGCTCCTTATACACAACTCTACTATTATGCTATAGTGTAGGAAACAAACTAGCACAGGTGTGTCTTGGAGGTCTCCACTTAATGGTTTCAAAACTGGATCCTGGTCTTCCATAACTCAGCCTGACCCCTCCCATTATCCTAATCTTAGCCAATGACAACCATATCCCTGGCACTGCTCAGGTCAAGAGCATGAGAGTCATCCTGGCCACCTACCTTCTTCTCTAGCCCATGTCTAATCCATCATCGAAATCCTTTTGGTTTCTATAAAGAAAACCTTTGGACAAAATAAATTCAACAGAGTTTAACTGGGCAAAGAATAATTCGTATGGGAGAACTCAGAAGAATCCAGAGAGCTCTGCTTGCATTGTGGGCAGTGAAACTTAATAGATAGAACAAGAACAGAAATGGCTTCTTCGGTCACAGCTAGGCCTTTGCCTCATTTGGACATGCTCACATCAGTTACTGTCTGGTGATTGGCTGAATTTTGGCTGCTGGGACAGACTGAGATTCAATTACCTGGAATTTTTAATAATTAAATTTTTATTTTTGTGAATTTTATATATTTTTATTATATTTAGATCCCCTCCAATATCTGCAACTCTTTCTAACCCTCTCACCAAATTTCTGCATATATATACATATATATAATATATGTATATATATATATACATATATTATATATATGTATATATATATGACAGAGGGAGAGAAAGAGAGAGAGAGAGATTTGTATCCCCAATTGCCCTTCTGTATGGGTTCATCCACTGGAGCCTAGTTATCCTATTAAAAATTACCCTTAAATGAAACTGAATCTCCCTTTTCCAATAGTCAATGGTTTCAAGTAGTTTCTCAGATAGCAGATAGTGTTGGGGTTTCTTACCTACTCACCAAAGATTATGCTGAGATTTTTTTCTAGCTTGAGCTTATATGGGACTTATCCATGGTGTCAGCAATGCTGTGAGTTCATATGAGCAACTAGCTAGCTGTCTGGAAAACTCTGTTTCTTTGTGATCATCCACCTCCTCTGGCTTTTACAATCTTTCTACAACCTCTTTCAAAATGTTCGCTGAGCCTTAGAAGGCAGAAGTTTGATTTAGTGCCCTGTTTGAGGATAAGCAGTCTGTATCTTCTTCGCACATTGCCCAGTTGTTGTTCTCTGTGTTAATCTCCATCAGCAATATAAAGGTCCTTCCCTGCTGAGAGTTGAGATTCATTAATTAATCTGTAAGTATCACAGTAAGCCACTAGAAATCAGTTTAATACTATATCTATTTAGCAGAATGGTTATATTAGGCTTCCTCCCATGGTTCCTAGGCCTGATATCAATGTCAGATATTGGCTCCATCCTATGAAGTGGACCTTAAGTCCATTAGAAAGTGGTTGGTTGCTCCTATAGTATTCATGCCACTATTGCCCCAGTGGGTTCCAGGTCAGTGTTGTAGCTCACAGGATTCACAGCTGGGTAAGATTCATGCTAAATTCCCTCTTAAGGTGGCTTGCACAGATAGTATCTCCCAACATTGAATGCTAGACAATAGACATGAGGCTCTATTGTCAGCACCAACTTGATTTCTCCTTGCTTGTTCTACACCTCATGTATAAAGAGTCTTCAGCCATAGGGTCTTAGTGTGAAGACCTGGTGAGTAGCTAATTACAGAGGCAATGGCCAGTAATGTTTGAGGGTCTATGGGATGCTTGGCCAATAGCTTCAAAAGAGGAATTCCATTCCTGGTATTGGGCTTTTACTTTGCAAGCCTATGGCATCTGTTCAAGTGCCTGTTATTTTTTTAAAAAAGCTTCTACATTAGGTCTCAGTTTGTTTACATAAGCTAGATTGCAGACCATTCAAGGTGTGCAGGCCAAACTTAATGTACAAGCTGTATCATTCTGATCTAAGGCCCTTTGTCTCTCTCCTGAATTATTGCAATAACTTTTTAGATTATTCCTCTGCTTTCAGACTCACCAATTTTCTTCTCTACCAGTGGCTTAATCCTTCTAAGACCTAGTTGGAGCATATCACTCCTCTGCTTAAATCCTTTCAAGAACATCCTATCAATATGACCGACTGGTAGAGGTCCTTTGGTGGCTACAGTCAATACCTGTGAGCTCAAACACAGTATCTTCTTGCACGTGTCCTCTCTATCCTCATGCTCTGGCCATAGTGTCCTCCTGACTCTTCCTCACCAGTCAGTGTATGCTCCTGCTGTAGTTTCTCCACTTCCCCATGAAACTTCAAGGCTCACTCCCTCACCTCAAGTCTTTACTCAAATAACAGTGAGACTCTACCTAAACATCCTCTCAAATGGCACTTGTAAGAATGAAACTTTGCCTGGCTCAAGGCAAGAACTTGTAAGACCTGTCCCCCAAAACCTCCAGAGTTATTTGATATCTCTGTGGGCATTCAGTTGTCTCTGTGAGTTATCTATAGCTCTGGAAGTTCCAGGATATTACAATGTTTTCTTGCCTCCCTATCTCTGCAAAGTTCCAGAACCAGCAAAAATGTTGCACCTCTAGTTTACCAGTTGCACAAACAGGAGCTCTGCAGTCCCCCAGTAAGAGCCAAGGTGGCTCACCCCTCCCTTCCGCCTGCCCCCCCACTTCCTTGCCCAGAGCACAGTAACATTTGGTATATAAGCACACTGCTGGCATGAATAAAGAGAGAGTTTTATCTCCTGGGCTTTCTCTTAGTCTGTGTCTGTCTGTCTTTCATTGTCTTTCTTTTCTGTAGGGTACCTTACAGTCCCCTCCCCGCTCCTTGCCAGAGCTAAGCCTAGAGACTATCCTGCAGGAAGGAGACAGCCTTGAAGCTTGCAGTCCTGTGGGATTGCCAGGCCTGGTTCAAGAGAGGGAAGAAGATCATGTGGATTGCAGCCATATATGACTAAAGGACTATCACATAATTAGTAAATTCCGACAGGTACTCACTTCCTTCCCATGGAATTCTCATTAAGTTTGCCTTTATTTCACAACACTATCCTCTTCAGACATTGGGACACTGTGTTTCTTATTTGTTTATTGTCTTTATTCCTGAGAAAAACAGGGTTCTCTAGTGGAAAAATATCCTATAGGATACACAGACACACACACACACACACACACACACACACACACACACACGTATTATATACATTGTGCGTAAGTAATTATTTTTTGGTCTTTTTTGAGACAGGGTCTCACTGTAGCCTGAGCTGTCCTAGAACTCGCTATGTAGACCAGGCTGGCCTTGAACTCATAGAGATCCACCTGCCTCTGCTTCCCAAGTGCTGGGATTAAATGTGTGTGCCACCTAAAGAGAATTTATGTGATTGACTTATACAAATGTAGACTCATGTAGACTGACTAATCCTACAATGGCCACTGTATACTAGAGAGACAGAGAAGCTGGTAGATGCTCAGTTCAAGACGCTGGAGGGATCAGAACAACAGCAACCAATGATGCAGTCACAGTTGGAGGATGAAGGCCTGGAATCCTACAATGAAGGCCTGGAATCCTACAATGAAGGCCTGGAATCCTACAATGGCCACTGTACACTAGAGAGACAGAGAAGCTGGTAGATGCTCAGTCTAAGGAGCTGGAAGAATCAGAACAACAGCAACCAATGATGCAGTCACAGTTGGAGGATGAAGGCCTGGAAGCTCCCTGGAGAGCTGCTGGTATGGTCCATGCTGAAAAGCTGAAGAAGCTTTTCTGACATCCCTGGATGATGGCAGCCATTTTAGATGCACTGAATTGGGAAGATTTGAGCTTGCCTCTCTACTAATCCTCACTGAAGGATTAAATTTCTTCAACTTTTGTTCNCCTCCAGGCTCCCAGCCCATTGAATAGTGCGGACTTCCTCTATTACTATCCCATAAGTCAATTATCTCTGGAAATGCCCTCTTAGGCTCACTTAGAAGTGTGCTGTATCAATCTCCTAAGTGCCTCTCAATCCTATCCAATTGACAATCAAGACAAGCCATCATAATTCTTAAACTCTATATGATCAAGTTATTTTTGCACCTAAGACTTTTTCCTCAGGGCCTTTAAGTGTGCTAACATGTAACAGAAATTCAGTGAATATCTGTTGAATAGTTATACAAGTAAAGATATCTTTAAACATAATGGATAAGAGTCTAAGGTGCCTGGATTCTTTCCTAGTTCAGGACCTACATCTAAGGAAAGGAGCCATTGCGCTCTGCACACAGACCACCATATTTTGGACCATGTAACCCTGTGATCCTGGTTATAACTGATTAAACCAGCAATTTATATGCTGTTCAATTAAAACCTAGTGGGAGTCATAAATGTAACTTTATCTAGTAACCACATTTTAATAGAAAAAGAGAAAGGTGACATCAATTTAGATTCCACCTTTTACTTTACTCACTGTAACTAAAATATTTCATTAAGAAGCAAATAAAAAGACACAGTATATTGACTAAGTATGTATATTCTTTCCTTTGGTACTAAGTCCTCAAACTCAGTTTGCAATAAACACTTATAGGGCATGTCAGTTGGGACAAGCCATTTATAGGTGTTCATTAGCCATATGGCTACCATATTAGACCAGGAAGACTTCAAGAAGACAATAACCAGCAAGTGGGTAACTAACTGTGCCTTCACAGTCAGGACTAATGTTTACTCTCTTCACTTTCTTTACATAAACCTGTTTCAATACGCAGGTGTATCTATTCAGGAAATATTGGACTTTTCCCACTTGGGAGCCCCATTGTCCTTAGTCAAAGCTAACCTTCCTCACCCTGCTATTTCTCCTAAGACAGAGTGGACAGATTCAGCAAGAGAGCTGGAAGATTCACTCAACCTCCTGGCTTAAGCTCCATTTTGCAGAGCAATGTTTCTGTTCTGCAGTGGACAAGATAATTGTTTTAGTCTATTTTCTGTTGTTACAGCAAAATGCCTGGGTGTGGTGCTATATAAAGAAAGGTTTAGTTCACAGTATTTCAGGCTGAATGTCCAAAGTCAGATGACCCATGTATTCTTCCATTGGCAAGGGTTCTGCTTGGTTGCTCACATGATGAAGGGGATATGAAAACACCAATATGCAGAAGGGCTCACTTTATAACAACACTAAGACAATGCTCTAGTGGACAAATGACCTTGCATGGGCCCTCCTCTCACAGTTTCTACAACCTCATACCCACTATGCTGGGAATCAAACCTGCAGAGCATGTGCCTTGAGGGAACAATCATCACATCCAAGCCATACTTGAAGCTTGATAGAAACAGGACTGTGCTTGCTTTCTGGATATTTCCTGAGAAGAGAACAGGATGGGAGAATTCAGGCACCAAATCCCCCAATATCAACCTGGGACATCTGATTCCTAACAGGGCATGATCTACCATGACAATGTCTAAAGAACATTCCAGATGGCTATGAGGATCGACTTGGGCAGGGGGTATTCTGAGACGCAGCTGGAAAACCAGAGACATCTAGGGAGAAAGTAGAGAGTGGAATTAGTGGAATCTAAAGTTCTGATAGATGATCAACCAGAGGAGGGAAGACGCGGAGTTGACAGAAGCTGTCAGCAGCAGAAAAGGGTTCAAACAGAACAGGAGCATTGTAGCCAGGAACAGGGCTGCTTCAGCAGCTGTTTATCCCAGAGGACACCCCCACATTCCTGGTCTGCAAAAGCTGCAAGGCGTGCACCCAGTTCCCTCACTTTACACAAATACACTAGCGTCACCTGCAGTCTCTGCATGTGTATCTCTTCTCAAAGGCTCTCTTCCCATTTCTCCCAAATTGGCTAAAGGCCTAGTAACTGGACACATTTGTTGTGTCTTGCCTCTTATTCCTTGGCTTTGTTCTGTCCCAGAGCTATTCAGGAAAACAGAGTACCAGAGGCTTCTTTATTCTCAGAACTATCTGCACATGGTTGAATCACAGGGCTGGATTCACACTTTCAGACTGGAAATAGCAGCAAATCTGAGCAAGCAGAGGGATAAGAACAGGCAATGAGAAAGAAGCTCTGCCTGGTGGGATGGCTGCGTGCTGCCTTCCACCCCCTGGACCAGACCCTTCAGGCTCCACAACTATGGAGACACCCCTTCAGAGTTGAATAATTAGCAGCACTAATTCTCAGAGAGTCCTCAGCAAACGTCCCAAGAGAAACCATTTCTTAGGTATTTAGAGCTTGAAGTTCTGAGTTAGGTGGGTGTGGTGCTTTGCCCTCTGAGAGTTTGAAACCTTTTCTTGAAGAAAAAAACAATGGACCTTGGAAAATGACAGAGCATCCTCTGGCAGGAGTGTTCAACACACACCCCACAGGCCACATGTTACTAAGGATAGCTACATATGCCATTCAACAGAAAATTAAACTTACATAAAACATTATGAGATTTTTTTTTTACAACAACTTCATTGTGCAAAACTTTATAGACCGTAATGTTGTGTTACAATATCAAAAGTTTGGACAACCTGATAGCTTTTGGAATTAGAGAACCACTGTGGTCTGTATTAATTTTCTTATTAATACATGATTGCTGCCAATTGAAGTAGACCTTATGTTGCCAACATTTTCCATGTGCTGATTTGTGCTAAGCAACCTTTACATTTCGCTCCACTATAAATGCCTCCTTGACTTAATTCCTTTGTTTAATGTCTATGCAATATTATCAACATAGTTAGCTTTGTTCCTAAATATAGTCTGAAATCCTGCAAGAGTTGAGACAAAAAAAGAAAGAGATGAATGGAGATGGGTAGTCATTGACTGATCGCGACTACACTCGGAATCCGAAGAACAATCACTTATTACTAAACAGTTATTACTACTTTCTTCAATGCTTGAAGCATCTTCTCCCTCTTTTCTGGTCCCATAGCTCAACACATACTTATCTTAGACAAAGGGGCTGGGCGCAAAAAAGAAAAGCAAAGAAAATCTCAGCAAGCAAAAGAGGTCCTTGGGCTGGGAATTGGTGCACAGTTTAAGAACTTTGTTCTTTGCAGAGGACGTGAATTGGATTCCCAGCACCCACATGGCAGCTGACATTCACTTGTAACTTCAGTTCAAGGATCTACTGATGCCCTTCTTCTGGCTCCTGGGCATTGCACACACCAGGTGCACATACATAATGCAGGAAACAGCCATGCACATTAAAAAAAAATAAATAAAAGATTTAAAAAAAAAAAGGAGGTCTTTCTCTAACTAACACTATGGGATATTGTCAGGCGCATCAGACTGGGAGTCAAAGAGAAGTGGGAAGAGCTGAGCATGATGGGAGAGGATGCCAGGAAGAGGGAAGATGTGCAGATACTTCAAGTCAAATATCCCAGGTCTTCTTTTGATTTCCCCTTATTAAATCTTTTTTTTTTTCCAGTGTTAACAAAAATTAAAACCTGAAACATTTAAACTTTATGATTTTTATCTATTTCAGACTTTCATATTTGTGTTTACCCTCACCCCACATCACTCTCATTAATTGGTAGCTATAATATGCTCAAACACACTGGAGAGGAAGCAACCTATTCAAGAAATATCCAAGTTTTTCCTAAGTGTATTGTGAAAATCTATTATAAAAAAATCTATACCCAAATCATGTCACAATTTACTTTTTTTGTAAAACAGTTATTATCTGCCTCTCAGCTCTTTTTGGAAAATACACTGTGACAGGAATTCTAAATCAATGACCACAGCCAGGCCACTAATGATTCAATCTTCTAGTAGACAAATACAAAATCTGGTGAAACTAAAAATAATATGAGATGCATAGAGCATATAGTGGACTATAATAGGACATGAAAAACTAATTATTGTGAAATTCCAATCTCTGATATTGTTAATAAAAAATACTGCTCATGCATATTCTGAAGATGGTCAACCAGCAACTATAATGTGGTGGTCACATGGTAATCATCCCTAGTTTACATGATTAGTTTTAGTGGTTAGCTAAAACATCGATGATAAGGTATAGAAATAAGGCAGTATTATGTGTAATGATATCCTAAGTCATGCTGTATTAAACTAGACATGGATATAAAATACGGGGTTTATCATTCGTAGCTGATAGCAAGTATGAGCATCTATATGGTTTGAACTCAATGGTTCAAAGAAGAGATATGACCTATGTGTGACCTACTCCCCAAGCATCCTACAGATCAGCGTTTTAGATAAATCTTTTCACATTTGTCTCTGGCTTCTTTCACTTGTTTCCTGCTCATGCAATAGATCAGACAGAGGCGGAAGAAAAAAAATGCTGCTAGTACACTAGGCATCTTGCAATTCATGTTTATTTCCCCAATCATCGCATTAGACTAATAGAAGCTAAATATATTGACAGCTAATCCAGAGTCCATCAGACATGCATGTAATTATTAACATGGTAAGTAATGTCTTGCTCCACATTTGAGAAGTCATGCTATTTTTGATTATATTAATCAGCTGACATGTTGACCAAGGCAGAACCCATGAGGCAACAATGTTCTATCCCGCCAGTTCGGTCACAGAAAAAAGAGAATTAGTGTGTCTCCATGCACCGGAACGACCACAAACACTAATTTTTTCCAGAGCCTGTCCACTATCTAGTCAAGCTTCTTAGCACGTGCTTTCCGGCCCCATGAGCATCCATTGTCATATTCATGTACCGACAGACAAGTAACACTAGGATGCTACGAAGATTCGTAACTAATCGTTGCATTAATCAGTTACTTGAGGGCATCTCGGAAGTTAGTCGCTCGTGACATTCAGTCGACGTTCGCAGTTAGTTTGTTGTCTCTTGTCTAGCAATTGCCGATAAGCTCAAGAATTGCTCTAGGCATAGGTCACTTGGCTGTGGAGCCCTACGCCAGACAACTGGTCGCTCCCTGTGTTCCAATACTGCCTGTCATGCGCTGGTTCAGACTCACTGCAGATTCGTCAGATATTTGACTCGTTGTTGAATGTCCCTCTGCGGGTCTTCACTCTGGAAACACACAGCTCACTTGTTCATGCAGCAGATACCAATCTCACTCATTCCGTCACAAACTGTCCTGAAGTATGCACAATGACAGAGTAAGAATCCTTGGTTAGCGCGACATGTCCCCCAGCAGGTGAGGTTTGCCAACATCCTAAGAGCGTGGCTATGTGTCTGCTCACCTGTTCCAC
Organism: Rhizomys pruinosus; assembly: GCA_009823505.1. Classification (NCBI taxonomy): domain Eukaryota; kingdom Metazoa; phylum Chordata; class Mammalia; order Rodentia; family Spalacidae; genus Rhizomys; species Rhizomys pruinosus. Next base: position 2,685,855 of record VZQC01000299.1, read on the forward strand.
GAAACCGATGTAGTGGTTTAGCCTCTAGTACCCTCTGATAGAGACAGTTTAGGCTGCATTAACTTACAGATCATAAGATATAAACATATTGTTTACTACATTCTTTGTTTATCAGGAACTGAAGATCACATAATGAACCTTAACTGTAGGTAGAATACCTAAATTCACAGACCCAAGACTCAGGCCTTGTGGAGGAAGATATTGAGAAATTGTTGGGAATAGAAATATATACTCTCAGAGACCACAGGGACCCTGACCTCCTTTTAGTCTCTTTGCAGAAATCAGCCCCTTCGCCATTCATCTTTCATTGCCAGTATTTCTTAGATATATCATGGGCTGAACAAAGCACCAACTTCTCCTGACATCTAGATATGGAATTTGACATGAGCTTCCTTCGCACAGCGAATTGGCTATTAAAGTAAGCATTGTAATTCAGAGGATATCCTTCTTTATTTCAATTCCTATCCAAAGAACTCGAGCTAGATAGTAGATCAGACGACATTATATTGAGGCAGGCGTCAATGCACCGTTACAGAAAGAGGAGGGGCCCTGGACTGGGCTTTTGTGCACTTCAGCACAGATGTTCGGCGTAGGAATAAATTGGAGCCAGCTAGGCAAGTGGACTCTTTACATGAGAGAAATCAAGTGTGACCCCAGTAGACTGAGCGCAACAATTAGGTCTGTCCAAAAAGTCTGTGCACCGATGTATGCAGAGAACAGAACTGAAGTGCTCAATCAACATCAGGTTTTGAGGCATCGTAATTTTTACTAAGTCCAATGCAAGATGAAAGGAATCTAATTTTTAAAGAATATACACATCTTCACTTTGCCTCAAAGGCTTATAATACATACAAATGCTAGAAAAAATGTTAAAGAATAACCAGAAGCCTACCTGGCTAGCTGTTCAACAAATAAATTACCCAAAACCACAACATCAGATAGAATTTCAAAACCAAAAGATCGCTGCTTAGTCAAGGTTTGGGTCAGGAAAGCCCATGCAGTAAAAAGAGTGAATATAAATAGCTTGGTAGCATATTCTTTATGTCATGCCAGCGCAAGAGTAGTCAGAAGCTGAAGATCCAAAGCAAAAAAAAAAAGTAAATTCCCAGCTTTCATGGCGGTAGAGGGAAAATCAAAGAGGGAATACTGAAAGAGAGACAGATGAAGACTTAAATGAGACCAAAAATCTTTCTAAAGTAACCTGTGAGATCATCAAGTAAACCAGACAAAAATAGAAGGATGTGAGCATTTGAACTTGAGCACTGGACACATGAGACTTCGGATTCTGAGACAGCAACTAGAGCATTAGAATCAGCAACTACTAATACCCAATACATTTTTCTGGTGGTTTTAATATTGTTAGCATTGCCAGAGCTAAGCCTAGAGACTATCCTGCAGGTAGGAGACAGCCTTGAAGCTTGCAGTCCTGTGGGATTGCCAGGCCTGGTTCAAGAGAGGGAAGAAGATCATGTGGATTGCGGCCACACATGACTAAAGGACTATCACATAATTAGTAAATTCTGACAGGTACTCCCTTCCCATGGAATTCTCATTAAGTTTGCCTTTACTTCACAACACTATCCTCTTCAGACATTGGGACACTGTGTTTCTTATTTATTTATTGTCTTTATTCCTGAGAAAAACAGGGTTCTCTAGTGGAAAAATATCCTATAGGATACACACACACACACACACACACACACACGTATGTACATACATTGTGTGTAAGTAATTATTTTTTGGTCTTTTTTTGAGACAGGGTCTCACTGTAGCCTGAGCCATCCTAGAACTCACTATGTAGACCAGGCTGGCCTTGAACTCACAGAGATCCACCTGCCTCTGCTTCCCAAGTGCTGGGATTAAATGTGTGTGCCACCTAAAGAGAATTTATGTGATTGACTTATACAAATGTAGACTGATGTAGACTGACTGATCCTACAATGGCCACTGTACACTAGAGAGACAGAGAAGCTGGTAGATGCTCAATCTAAGGAGCTGGAAGAATCAGAACAATAGCAACCAATGATGCAGTCACAGTTGGAGGATGAAGGCCTGGAAGCTCCTGGAGAGCTGCTGGTATGGTCCATGCTGAAAAGCTGAAGAAGCTTTTCTGACGTCCCTGGATGATGGCAGCCATTTTAGATGCACTGAATTGGGAAGATTTGAGCTTGCCTCTCTACTAATCCTCACTGAAGGATTAAATTTCTTCAACTTTTGTTCTCTCCAGGCTCCCAGCCCATTGAATAGTGCTGGACTTCCTCTATTACTATCCCATAAGTCAATTATCTCTGGAAATGCCCTCTTAGGCTCACTTAGAAGTGTGCTGTATCAATCTCCTAAGTGCCTCTCAATCCTATCCAATTGACAATCAAGACGAGCCATCATAATTCTTAAACTCTATATGCTCAAGTTATTTTTGCACCTAAGACTTTTTCCTCAGGGCCTTTAAGTGTGCTAACATGTAACAGAAATTCAGTGAATATCTGTTGAATAGTTATACAAGTAAAGATATCTTTAAACATAATGGATAAGAGTCTAAGGTGCCTGGATTCTTTCCTAGTTCAGGACCTACATCTAAGGAAAGACTCTTGCACACAGACCACCATATTTTGGACCATGTAACCCTGTGATCCTGGTTATAACTGATTAAACCAGCAATTTATATGCTGTTCAATTAAAACCTAGTGGGAGTCATAAATGTAACTTTATCTAGTAACCACATTTTAATAGAAAAAGAGAAAGGTGACATCAATTTAGATTCCACCTTTTACTTTACTCACTGTAACTAAAATATTATCATTTAAGCAAATAAAAAGACACAGTATATTGACTAAGTATGTATATTCTTTCCTTTTGTACTAAGTCCTCAAACTCAGTTTGCAATAAACACTTATAGGGCATGTCAGTTGGGACAAGCCACATTTATAGGTGTTCATTAGCCATATGGCTACCATATTAGACCAGGAAGACTTCAAGAAGACAATAACCAGCAAGTGGGTAACTAACTGTGCCTTCACAGTCAGGACTAATGTTTACTCTCTTCCACTTTCTTTACATAAACCACCTGTTTCAATAAGCAGGTGTATCTATTCAGGAAATATTGGACTTTTCCCACTTGGCAGGGCCCCATGTCCTTAAGTCAAAGCTAACCTTCCTCACCCTGCTATTTCTCCTAAGACAGAGTGGACAGATTCAGCAAGAGAGCTGGAAGATTCACTCAAGCCTCCTGGCTTAAGCTCCATTTTGCAGAGCAATGTTTACTGTTCTGCAGTGGACAAGATAATTGTTTTAGTCTATTTTCTGTTGTTACAGCAAAATGCCTGGGTGTGGTGCTATATAAAGAAAGGTTTAGTTCACAGTATTTCAGGCTGAATGTCCAAAGTCAGATGACCCATGTATTCTTCCATTGGCAAGGGTTCTGCTTGGTTGCTCACATGATGAAGGGGATATGAAAACACCAATATGCAGAAGGGCTCACTTTATAACAACCCTAAGACAATGCTCTAGTGGACAAATGACCTTGCACTGGGCCCTCCTCTCACAGTTTCTACCACCTCATCACCACTATGCTGGGAATCAAACCTGCAGAGCATGTGCCCTTGAGGGACAAATCACATCCAAGCCATAGCGTTGAAGCTTGATAGAAACAGGACTGTGCTTGCTTTCTGGATATTTCCTGAGAAGAGAACAGGATGGGAGAATTCAGGCACCAAATCCCCCAATATCAACCTGGGACATCTGACTCCTAACAGGGCACGATCTACCGTGACAATAATGTCTAAAGAACATTCCAGATGGCCATGAGGAGTCGACTTGAGCAGGGGGTATTCTGAGATGCAGCTGGAGAACCAGAGACATCTGAGGGAGAAAGTAGAAAGTGGAATTAGTGGAATCTAAAGTTCTGATAGATGATCAACCAGAGGAGGGAAGACGCAGAGTTGACAGAAGCTGTCAGCAGCAGAAAAAGGTTCAAACAAAGAACAGGAGCATTGTAGCCAGGAACAGGGCTGCTTCAGCAGCTGTTTATCCCAGAGGACACCCCCACATTCCTGGTCTGCAAAAGCTGCTACGGCGTGCGCCCAGCTCCCTCACTTTACACAAATACACTAGTGTCACCTGCCGTCTCTGCATGTGTATCTCTTCTCTGCCACTCACAAAGGCTCTCTTCCCATTTCTCCCAAATTGGCTAAAGGTCTAGTAACTGGACACATTTGTTGCATCTTGCCTCTTATTCCTTGGCTTTGTTCTGTCCCAGAGCTATTCAGGAAAACAGAGTACCAGAGGCTTCTTTATTCTCAGAACTATCTGCACATGGCTGAATCACAGGGCTGGATTCACACTTTCAGACTGGAAATAGCAAGCAGATCTGAGCAAGCAGAGGGATAAGAACAGGTAATGGGAAAGAAGCTCTGCCTGGTGGGATGGCTGCATGCTGCCTTCCACCCCCTGGACCAGACCCTTCAGGCTCCACGACTATGGAGACACCCCTTCAGAGTTGAATAATTAGCAGCACTAATTCTCAGAGAGTCCTCAGCAAACGTCCCAAGGAAACCATTTCTTAGGTATTTAGAGCTTGAAGTTCTGAGTTAGGTGGGTGTGGTGCTTTGCCCTCTGAGAGTTTGAAACCTTTTCTTGAAGAGAAAAACAATGTGACCTTGGAAAAATGACAGAGCATCCTCTGGCAGGAGTGTTCAACACACACCCCACAGGCCACATGTTACTAAGGATAGCTACATATGCCATCCAACAGAAAATTAAACTTACATAAAACATTATGAGATTTTTTTTACAACAACTTCATTGTGCAAAACTTTATAGACCGTAATGTTGTGTTACAATATCAAAAGTTTGGACAGACCTGATAGCTTTTAGAATTAGAGAACCACTGTGGTCTGTATTAATTTTCTTATTAATACCATGATTGCTGCCAATTGAAGTAGACCTTATGTTGCCAACATTTTCCATGTGACTGATTTGTGCTAAGTCAACCTTTACATTTCGCTCCACTATAAATGCCTCCTTGACTTAATTCCTTTGTTTAATGTCTATGCAATATTATCAACATAGTTAGCTTTGTTCCTATAGTCTGAAATCCTGCAAGAGTTGAGACAAAAAAAAAAAAAAAGAAAGAGAATAGATGGCATGGTGAGTACTCTGGACTCACTTGGAATCCAGAAAACAATCACTTTTAAACAGTTATTCAATACTTTCTTCAATGCTTGAAGCATCTTCTCCCTCTGTTTCTGGTCCCTATAGCTCAACACTCACTTATCTTAGACAAAAGGGGCTGGGCAGCAAAAAAGAAAAGAAAGAAAATCTCAGCAAGCAAGAAAAGAGGTCCTTGGGCTGGAGAATTGGCTGCACAGTTAAGAGCACTCGTTGTTCTTGCAGAGGACCCAGATTGGATTCCCAGCACCCACATGGCAGCTGACAATCACTTGTAACTTCAGTTCGAAGGGATTCTGATGGCGCCCTCTTCTGGCCTCCGTGGGCATTGCACAACACAGGTGCACATACATAAATGCAGGAAATACAGCCATGCACATTAAACAAAAATAATAAAAGATTTTAAAAAAATAAAGGAGGTCCTTCTCTAACTAACACTATGGGGATATTGTCAGGCCTCAGACTGAGACTCAAAGAGAAGTGGGAAGAGCTGAGCATGATGGGAGAGGATGCCAGGAAGAGGGAAGATGTGCAGATACTTCAAGTCAAATATCCCAGGTCTTCTTTTGATTTCCCCTTTTAAATCTTTTTTTTTTCCAGTGTTAACAAAAATTAAAACCTGAAACATTTAAACTTTATGATTTTTATCTATTTCAGACTTTCATATTTGTGTTTACCCTCACCCCACATCACTCTCATTAATTGGTAGCTATAATATGCTCAAACACACTGGAGAGGAAGCAACCTATTCAAGAAATATCCAAGTTTTTCCTAAGTGTATTGTGAAAATCTTTTATAAAAAATTTTTTTCCTAATTTTTTTTTTTGTTTTTTTTTTTTTGTAAAACAGTTATTATCTGCCTCTCAGCTCTTTTTGGAAAATACACTGTGACAGGAATTCTAAATCAATGTACCACAGCCAGGCCACTAATGATTCAATCTTCTGGCAAATACAAAATCATGGTAATAAAAATAATGGCTATTTCATAAGGAGAATATATGTGGTACTATAATAGTTTAAGACATATGAAAAACCTAATGTGTATTTTGTAGAAATATTTCCCAAGGTTCTCTGTATAATTCTTTGTTAACCTGAAAAAAATACTGCTCTCATAATGTCTGATTAAATAGTTCTAACCACAGGACTATATATGTGTGGTCAACCATGGTTAGAAATTGGCATTTAGTTATTTTAATAAAAATATTGGGTAGTTTGATTACTTAAAAATATATAATGGCTATATATATATATATATATATATATATATATTAGGAGCTGTATTTTGAATTTTTTTAGAAAATGAGTTTCGTCTAGCTGCAAGAAACAGAGACCAGGCTACAATGGTTTAAACACACGAGTTGGTTCACAGAAAAAGAGATATGGAAGCTAGTGTGGTACCTCCATCACCCGAAGACCCAGAATCCTTTTATCTTTCTCCTCAGCCATTTTGTTGCATGGCTTCCATTTCCACAATGTGTTTCCTGCCCTCCATGTCCACATTTCAGACAAGAAACAGAAGGGCGGAAGAAAGACCAAAAAGGAACATAGCTGCTACGTACAAACCTTAGGCATCCTTGTCAAATTCATTGCTTTATTTTCCTACCCTCAAATCATTCTGCATTCCATCACCCTTACATAGAAGCTGAAATTTATAATATGATCAACTTAACCAGAAAGGTCCATATAGAAACTAATGCTGTCATTCGTGTCCATGGCTGTCCAATGCTTGCTCTTTGAGAGGTCAGCAGTCTCCCCTTATTGTATGTAATCAGGACTTTGAGACCTATGGCAAAGCCCAATGAGGGAAGATGCTTCCCCTCTCTCCTTCTGGGAGAAGAACAGTAAGAGCATGTTTGATGCAGACCATCAAACACTGCAGTTTAGAAGCCGGCATATCAGTCAGCAGCCTTGGCAGTAGAATCCATTGGTCATGCAGTGTCCACAGCAAGACTGGAAGGGTTATGACCAGACAGGTCCTGCCAGAGGCAGTGTTGGTCTCATTGTTCCTGGTGCTCCTGTCCTGCTCCACCCCATGTGTCTTCCATGCCTGATCCTTCAACCGACTGTGAGTTGTGGCCTCTCTTAGTCCTTCTAGTACCCCTCCTCTTTGATTAAGAGATCAAGAGTTGGTTAGGGCTGCATTCAACTCTACCAGATACAATTAAGATGATAGAACATCAAACTTGTTGTTCTAGACTACATTCTTTGTTTATCAGGAACTGAAGATCACATAATGAACCTTAACTGTAGGTAGAATACCTAAATTCACAGACCCAAGACTCAGGCCTTGTGGAGGAAGATATTGAGAAATTGTTGGGAATAGAAATATATACTCTCAGAGACCACAGGGACCCTGACCTCCTTTTAGTCTCTTTGCAGAAATACCCCTCTTTCATCTTTCATTGGCCAGTTTTCCTTGATTATTCATGGGCTACAAGCCCCACCTTCTTCCTGACCTCTAGAATGGAATTTACATGACTTTTCCACAGGAATGCTATTAGAGAAGCATTGTAATTCAAGTTGAATATCTTCTTATTTACAATTCCAACCAAGAAACTGACTAATGAGTAGATCAGAGATATATTGCACAATCAGCCGTTACAGAAAGATGGAGGCCCCTGACTGGGTTTTTGCACCTTCAGCACAGATGTCTAGAGTAGGAATATTGGAGGCAGGCTAGGCAGTGGGACTTTCTAACAGAGAAATTCAATGTGACCCAGTGACATGAGGCAACATTAGGCTAGTCAAAGTCCTGTGCACCGCACAGATTTCAGAGAACAGACCTGAGGTGCTCAATCAATCATTTTTGAGCATCTACTTTTTACAAGTCCATAAGATGAAAGGATTATTTTTAAAAAGATTACACATCTTTGCCCTCAAAGGCTTCATAATACATACAAATGCAGAAAAAATGTTAAAGAATAAACCTGGCTAGCTGTTCAACATAAATTACCCACAAAGCAGCAGAGAATTTCAAAACACAGAAAGATCGCGCTGAGCAAGGTGGTCAGGAAAGCCCATACAGAGAAAGAGGAATTTGGTTATCCTAAGAGTAAAAGATAGCATCCCAGCTTCATGGCGGTGGGAGGGAAAATCAAAGGGGAATACTGAAAGAGTAGACAGATGAAACTTAAATGAGACCAAAAATCTTTCTAAAGTAACCTGTGAGATCATCAAGTAAACCAGACAAAAATAGAAGGATGTGAGCATTTGAACTTGAGCACTGGACACATGAGACTTCGGATTCTGAGACAGCAACTAGACCATTAGAATCAGCAACTACAATACCCAATACATTTTTCTGGTGGTTTTAAATATTGTTAGCATCAAAGTGATAACAATGTAGGATATTGAGAGATGACAGAAGCCTAGGAGGCTCCTTTTACCTTGTGAAAGTTTCTAGGGTTCCAGAATGGTTGACTTTTAGGCTGACAAAATACCTTTGGAAGTTTTGTAAGACAATGAAAAGATAAATAAGAGTCCAGAGGGTAAACAGGGTATGGAGCTGATGTGCCGTTTTAAGATTAACTTGGAAGGACGCCAGTTGTCTCAGGGACTATTGCTTCGCTTCAAATAATTTCATATTCTAAGACAAAACTCAAGGTGTTCCGAATTTGTTCCTACCCCAAAGCACCTAGCAAAAGCAAATATGAGTTCTCTCTGGAAGTGGACAATATCTAGAACTTAAAGTATTTTTACAAGCAATTTGCAATGTAATATCCAGCACAAAAATCAAAAATGACCAGGCATATAAGGAATAAGACTACATGGACAGAGCTTTGGAGAAGGCCAAACAATAAAAACAGACCCACAGGGTCTCTAGATATTAGTTCCATCATGCGTAGACTCAGAAACAACTACGCTTCCTATGTTCAATAATATAAAAGACTGAAATTTTTAGCAAAGGATCACAGGCCTTAAGATAGAAATTTTATAACTAAATACTTTAATTGTCAAAAGTTATAATTCAATAGGTGCTTTAAGCAGCAGATTAACAATGAAGAAAACATGGCCATGAGGAACATTCTCAGAAAAGCACAGGGGTGCACAAGGCAGAGACGTAGAGACACGTGGGTGCAATGGGAAGAAATAATTCCACAGACTTAATGAAGCTTCAAAGGAGAGGAGATGGAACACGGGCAAAAGCAGTAGCTGACAGGAAAATGATAGAGAACTTTGCAAAACTAATTAAAGACATTAAGTCACAGATTCAAGAACTAATATTAAAGATGAACAAAAATATACTCTGACCTTGGCATACGTTATTAAACTGCTGCAAAATAAACACACACACAGAGATACATACATAGGTATACACACATATATATATATACATACATACTGCACAACACACACACATATACCCCAAAGCTGAAAAGATGGCTCAGTTTGTAAAGTGCTTGCCACATAGAATGAGTTCCCAACTTCAATCTCATAGAACATGTATTAAAAGCAAGGCACAGTGTGTTATCCTAGCGCTAGGGATACAGAGACAGGGGGATGTCTGAGGCTTACTGGGCAGCCAGTCTAGCTGAATTGGTAAACTCCAGGTCAGTAAGAGAACCTGTCTCAAAGAATAAGGTGGAGAGTTGGTGGCACGTGTCTTTTATCTCAGGAGGCAGAGGGAGGCATATCTCTCTGATTGATGCCAACCTGGTCTACATAGCTAGTCCTAGGCAAGCCAAGGGTACATAGTAACAGCCTTAAAAAAAAAAAGATGGAGAGTTAATTGAGGACAATACCTGATATTTACCTCTAACCACTACTTCCAATTACATAAATGTACATACATGTTCAGCAACCCACCCAAAAATATATAAGAATACAAATACATACACATATGCACACACAAAAATGCTTAAAACACTGAAGACAGAACTAAGTAATCTGTCACAGATCTCTTCCTTTCAATGAAAATAATTTCCATAAATCAATTAAAATTAAAAATAAAAATAAAATTGAGCCAAATAAACAGAATAAAAGTCAAGAAATTTGAAGAAATGTTTCACAAAAGAGGATATATAAATGACCAGTGTTCAGGTAGAAGGAATGTCTAAGCAGTTAAGAGTACTTGATGTTCTTCCAGAGGACCTGGGTTCAATTCCCAGCACTCACATCAGGCACAACAGGCAGCTCAAAACCACCTGTACCTCCTCAGGCCTCTGCAGGCACTGCACCCACTTGGTAGAGACCCCGATGAGCAGGACACATACACATAAATAATAAATAAATAAATAAATACTTTAAAATAAACAAATGGCCAGTGTTAACATCATTTACAATTGGAAAGTACAAATCACAATCACTATGATATCTCACACTCACCAAAATGGTTCTATGATGACCATATAAAGTAGTGGATGAGGATGTGATAGAAAGGTCACTCTCACAGCCTCCCAACATATTAAATATATTAACTATAAAAACTAGTCAATCATATCTACCGAAGTTAAACCAACATAGACCCCCTTCTCATCAACTTCTCATATGAGCTCTGAGAGTGACAAGTTACAGCTATACTATTTATAGGAGCCAGAAAGTAGATGCACCTGACAGCCCGTTAGTAAGCAGCAGGAATATAAGACAGTGATATATTAACACAGGAAAGCAATATCCAGCACTAAAAAACACACGCACAGTAAAATAGATGTTTCAAACACTGTTAGGCAGAAATCACCACTGGAAACTTGTATAATTTGATATGTAAATTTCAGAAAGCCTGCAAACCTAGTGTTTAAGAATCAAAGGCATCAGAGTAGCAATTTCTACAAAAATGAACAATTTGGTATTCTTGAGAATAGGGTACAGAGAGAAGAGGCTATTGGGACATGTTCTTTTTTTTTTTTTAACTTGAGTAGTATTTATAGGTGTTTACTCTATGATACATCATAATTTACATATTTTGAGCTTTATGTACTTTTCCAAGCTAAGTTTTAAAATGAAAACATCTCAAAAAGACAAAAAAAAATAAAAAATAAAAAAAAATAAAATGAAAACAAAGTTTGGGGTCTGACAAGATGGCTCAGTGGGTAAAGGCACTCATTGCCAAGACCTTAGCACAATCCCCAGGATCTACTGATAAAAATAAAGAACCTATTCTAGAAAGCGTCCTCTGACTTCCACATGCAAATCATGACCCACACATGCCCTCACACATACACAGATATGCATGGGCATACACATGATAAATAAATAAATGGAAAATTTAGAAATCTTCTTTTTAAATAATAAGAGTAACAAATAGGGACTAGAGAGATGGTTCAGTGGTTAAGAATACTTGCTGTTCTTCCAAAAGAACCAGATTCAGTTCCTAGCACCCACATCAGGCAATTCACAACTGCCTGCAACTCCAATTACAGGAAATCTGATACCCTCTTGTGACCTCTGTGGGTACTGCACACATGATGCCCATATATACATCCAGGGACACACATACACACACACAAAAATATTTTTTAAATAATAATAAAGGTTTTAGAGAGAAGGGAGAGATAATGATGCTTAGGTAGTATGAAAAACCAAAGGTAAATGTATGGGTTCAAAAGTCAACTGAAAAATAGATATCATATACATATATGTAGATAATATTTATTTTATATATCTGCATGCATGTGTATAGCTGAAGGTTAATAACAAAAAATGCAATGCCAGGTAGGAGAAACCAACCTTAAAGTTCAAGAGTAGTCCAAGAGACTCACAAAATAACAAAGGTTATGGCTACAGCCTTTGATTGCCTCCTAAAACTTGAAAGTAAGATCGACTTTGGACACAGGACTTGCAGCAATGAATTGATCTGGAAGCCTCCTCTCTGAACACTAGTCCCAAAGTATCAGAATATACTATATAAACTGCCAATAGAAAACAATAATCAGTGATCCACCCAGCTGTAAAGCTGATGAACCACAACAATGACGGCTGAACAAATAATCTCTCCTGGTGCAGTAGAGGCCCATTTATCTTGGGAGTAATCAATAACTGTCTAACTAGACTTAAGGCCAGCTCAATGGGAGGGAACTCATGTGTGGTACTGTAAACATAGCTAGATACTCATGGCTGGAGAAGTCATATATCTAGAGAAAATCTACTTTTGTCTCATCCCTAGACCAATGTAATTTCTTATTGTATACTAAATACATATCCTTATATTTATAAACAGGTATATCTCTCATCAGTCATCAAAGAACTTCACAACTGGTCAAATGCAGAAAGTAAGTATCAGTGAGGTCCCTAGCCCTAAGTGACACATCTACAATGCAACCTCTACACCTAAGATGCAGGAAACTGGGAACAGGAAGAATATTAATGTATCTCTCAGCTCTCTCCAGCAAAGCTTCCTCATGGAACAGACAGTGACTAACCCAGAAAGCCACAACTGCCCAAAGTGCAGAGAATAAGAACCACAGAGTGCTTATCCGCGAAGAGGACTCCTACATCAAACCTCTGCCACCCAAGGCTCAGGGACCATTGCAGAAGATGATCACAAGAAAACAGAGTTTTATAGACATCTGAGAAGTTACTCGTATGAACTCACAGGATGGTGATAGCATGCATAAAGCCCAGGCAAGCTCAAATCAGGCAAAAATCCCAGAATAGAAGTGGGGAAGTAAGAGGCCTCAACCTTAGCTGAGGAACTATTGGCAACTGATGCTTCTGGGAGAGGGAGACGTGGTATTAAGAGTGTGACACTAGAAAGACTAACCAGGCCCCAGTGGGTGGATGCACAACAAAGGACATTTGGGGACACAAGCTTGACTCAACAATGTGCCTTAATATATATGACATAGTACATGTAATCCAGCAAGTAGAGAAGGGGCCTAAAGATGACAAAAATATATTGGATGGAATTTGCAAAACTTTGATTAAAACTTCACAAAAGAAAAACAAAAGAAAGAAATGGACCCAAGCATTTATATACAAGTCCATCTACACATCTACAGAATGATGGGCACTCTACTAAGTGTTGGCATATCATGAAAATGATCCTGAAGATATTTTCATTCTGCCTCTTCTTCATTAACATGGCCTTAATTCCCCTACAGCAAAATAGGAGGTCATTACATGATGTACTGACAGTCAGGCAAAGACACCTAGGAAGTGCTACTTAAGGTTTAGTTATTATTTCATTGGAGTAAAGCATTGAAACTCAACAAAATCAAGAAGCTTACATAAGCCTGCACAGCTGGTAAGATAGAAGGTAGAATTCAAGCCTTCCAGCCTCAGAAATGAGGCCCCTTCTTTACCAGGATGGTACTTTCCAGGAGTAACCTGTGACTTCTTCTGAGTACAGGGACCAGGTCTGAGCCTTCTAGCAGAGTGGGCTCCACTCTTGTCACCTGCCACATCACTCATGATGGTACCTTTGTTCTAAGAACTGAGACTTCTCATCACAAATATAGCGAAAGAGTTGGCTTTTGTATTAGACAGCCAGAGATGGCCATCCCATCCAGCTCCTCACTCTGTGGCTGTGCCTTCCATGAGAGGAGCCCCAGGGCCACAGCCAGCCTGCAGGCCCCTCTGACCATCCCCTATGTCCAAGCTTTGGCAGAGGGAGAGCCCAACAGAGAATGAAGCTGGGACCCGGAATGTGACTGATAATGAAATGTGAAAGGTGGGCAGGCAAACAGGAGAAAGAGCATCCATCCCTCTTCGTTTCAGTTTTATACTTGTTCTTTTCTCCTTTCATCTCTGTTTCTGTCATCCTCCATTCAATTAAGACTACATTTCTGAAAGCAAAGATAACCAGGCGTGCCCTATAAAATTTCCTTTTTTCATTTTCTCACCTGGCCTGAATCTAATTCCCATTTAATAAATCATCTAATAATCTTAGAAGTTTCTATATTTTAAAAAGGCTTTTATATGTATGAGTTCTCATTTTCAAAACAAAATCTGGTAGGGACCTCTTGTTTCAGCCACAACATGTAAAAAGCTTGGAAGTGGGACTAAAGAGATGGCTCAGCAGTTAAAAGTACTGGCTGCTCTTGCAGCAGACCCAGGTTTGTTTCCCAGCACCCACATGGCAGTGAACAACTGCCCTCTATGGGCACTGCATGACACAGGTACACTTACATACATGCAGGCAAAACACTCATATACATAGAATAAAACAAATAATTTCTAAAAGCTTAGACATAATTACTCTTATATCATAGGAAAAGCATGGAAACATGGAACATCAATGATTTTGCTTAGACTCATCAGAGGACAGATATTACATGGGAAACACAATGTCAAAATATGGCAGTCGTGGCAGAGTCCAGGAATGTGGACTGAGAGCTGCTCAGGTGGACCCAGAAATGGCAATTTGGAGAAATTGCTGGAAGGCAGCTATGAGCTAGCTAGGAATAAACAATTCCTGGGGCCACAGTCCTAGAGAGCCCAAGCTACTAAAGGAGTGATTATTTTGAAATAAATCCAATACTTTCTCACAACAAAGTCTCCGTGGGAAAAGACCACTTTGGGTTTATTCCAGATGGAGGAAGGAAAAAGTGTTCAGCTTCTGTGATGGTTAATCCTGGGTATCAACTTGACTGGACTAAGGAACAAATAAGAGAAAAAGGATCTTTGGATTGGACTACCTCAACCCGGATGGCCCACCCCACTCCTGGTACCAAAATCTGTATTAGTCAGGGTTCTCTAAAGAAACAGAAGCAACAGGATGAATATATAGCTATATACAATTTATTGATTTGCTCATGTGACAGAGTTCAAGGAGTCCAACAGTAGCTGCGCCACACTGGAGAGGCTGAGAATCCAGGGAACTGCTCAGTCCATAAGGCTGGATGTCTCAGTAGTCCCAATCTGGTGCTGAAGGCTGGATGGATTCCAGGAGATCTGCCGGTCTCAGTACACGCTGGGATCTGTAGGGTTGTTAGAGAAATGCCAATTAAAACCACTTTGTAATGTTGTAGAACCCCTTAAAAATATAAACAAATAAGAAAGAAAAAAAAAAACCTGTTTTGCCACTTCTACTGGCTGCTATTCTCTCAAAGAGGTAGCCGCAAAAAGTTTTCTCTAATAAACTCCTTTTCTTGTTCATGGAGTGGGTCCTGATTGATGGTTCTTGCTGCATGCTATATTGTCAAAGGTGTAGAATTCCCAGTGAGCTATTGACTATAGGTTTGGTTCTTACGTATGTGGTGGCTTTTTCTTTCTTTCCTTCTGGTACATGTGTTTATGTGGAAAAGAACTACACCTTCAAGCTTGTAGTACATTCAACTAAGACTCTGATAGGACAGGACTGGAGGCATTAGAAATGAATTGGGGTGTAGGGGAAATGAGCACACAATCCAAATATTTTAGCTAGGCAGAAAAAAAAAACTGCTTTGTGATTCCATCCCACCCAGTCATTTACAAGACCATTAGAAAGTGAACAAAATATGAGTAGGATCTCTATACAGGAAACTATAAAATACAAAAATCAAAGATCACACAAATTGAAAGATATTCCATATTCTTGGATTGGAAGACTTAATAGTAAGGCTTTAGTTCTTCCCAACTTGATCTGTAGATAACTAAGATCCCAGTCAACATTCTAGGAAGCTGATGCATGGACATAGACAAACAAATTTGTCAACTGTAAGGTATATATGGTGATATGAACCAAATTATACCCCTCAAAATTCATATGCAGAAGTCCTAACTCTCAATGTAACAGTAATTGAAGGTATTTATTGTTTATAGAAACAAATATACAAATAATACAAAAGGATAGACTAAATATAGAATATAGAATATAGAAGTAATAAATTATAGGAGGGTAGGACCCTGTTCCTACAGGATTACTATTCTTATAAGAGACTCCAAAGAGCTCTTTACTATGTGAGGAAAAGCAAGGCAGATGCCGTCTTTGAGCCAGAATGCCAACCCTCATAAGCCTGAGCATGTCGGTACCTGGATCTCAGACATCCAGCCTCCGGAAATGTAAGAAATCCATTAAATTTTGTTGTAAAAGCCCAAGTAGATTAATATATATGGAAAGGAAAAAAACTAGAATAACCAATGAGATCTTGAAGGAGAACAAAGTTGGATTGTATAAAGGACACCGTACTAGTGACTTTTATTGTTGTTGCTGCTGTGACCAAATACCCAACAAGAAGCAACTTAAGGGAAGACGGGTTTAAAAAAGGATCTGGGGCTGGAGAGATGGCCTAGCGGTTAAGAGCACCGACCGCTCTTGCAGAGGACCCGGGTTCGATCCCCAGCACCCACATGGCAGCTGAAAACCGTCTGAAACTCCAATTCCAGGAGAACTCCAGTTCCAGGGGAATCTGAGACCCTCTTCTGACCTCCGCGGCATTGACACAGGTGCACAAACCTACATACAAACAGTACATTCATACACATACAAAAATAAATAAAATTAATTAATTAATTAATTAAATAAAAGGATCTGGTCCATCATGGCAGGAAAAGCCTGGTGGCAGGAGTGTGAGGCAGCTGCTCACTTTGCCTCGGCAGCCAAGAAGTAAAAGGGGAAAGGATGTGGGACCAGGTTGTAAACCTGAAGGCCAGCTCATGGTGATCCACTCCTAAAAGTTCCACAACCTTCCAAAAGAGCACCACCAGCTGAGGACCAAGTGTTGAAATGTATGAGCTATGGGAAACATTTGACATTCAAATCACTATAGACATGTATCCAAAATATGAAAAGAACTATTCAAACTCAACAATAAGAAAACAGGAGCTTATTGAAAATAAACACCAATGACCCTGCAAGAGCAATTCAACCAAGAAAACAAATAATGTAGTATTGGCTTATAACCTAAAATACAAAATAAATACCCACAAGTCCATTTTGATATAAATTAATGGGGCTTAAGGAACAAATCCCCAGTGCAGAAAAATCTCAAATAATTTGTGTAGCTATGCCTATCTTCAAGTCACTGGACTATAACCAGGCTCCACATAGTAACTTTTTTTTGAAGGGTATAGTTTGGGAATGAGGACAGTGTGAGGTAAGTCTTCCTGTAAACGAAGCCTGGCAAGCATTAGCTCGGACAGGTGGTCAAAGTCAACATGAAGTGTTGTCAAGTAGACCATGTGCATACTCTTGATATGATATGACAAAATGAATTCACTGTGCAACCAACCCCAGTGCAGCTCTGAGTAAAATACCAGTGCATCCTAATGGAGGGACATTCTACAAAGACTTGACCTGTGCTCCTCAAAACTGTAAAAGTCAGAAAATCAACAAAGTCTGAGAATGGGCTATAACCAACACATTGTACCTAAAGAAACACAGGAACTACGTTAAATATGGTGACAGAAATAGGAGAAGGAAGTGGATTTACCCAGAAAGCGAGAGAAATACAGTTTTTAGTTTATAATAATACATCAATATGTGTTCACTAATTGTGACAAATACATTCTGCAATTAAAGTATTAACAGATAACACTGAGTGTGGTGGTATCAAGAATTCTGAATCATCAACTTTTCTGTGAATCTAAACCTATATATGTTCTGACAAAAATATAACATAAATGTGTATATTCTATTGTCTTCCATGCTCCTTCTGCCTGCTCCAGGGAATTGTGGGAATTGTTTCTCTTGTCACTTAATTCATGTTTTCTCCTGTTCTGTGAAGCCATCAGAGTCTTCCACAATTCTTCCCTAGCCCACCATGTTGCCTTCTCATCAAAGGCCTCCAGGAAGGCAGGTTGGGAAGGTTGGAGGGCCTCTGGGGAAGACACTGCTCTTCTCCTGTGAGGCTGTCATAGTGGAGGGACAGATGGACTGTGAAGTGCAGCAGCTGTGGAGTGAGGAAGCTCACAGCAGAGTAGCAGTGGCCAATGCATTCATGTCAAGATCCTGAGACAGAACAGACTTCACATGCCACAAGGCTGCTCATCCCACTGCCTGGGACACTGCCATTGCCGGCCTCTAGCAGCCATGCCAAGTGAAGCAGACATGGCTTGCCCTCTCTGTGCTGTTCTCAGAGTCAGGGCTGTAGTTCTCCCAGACCTCACAGTGGTAGGAATAGGAATAAGATGTCCCTTCCTCTGCCACATGCAGCCTTTCACTAAGATAACTTTCACAAGTGCAGCCCAGGTTTCTGTTGTAATTTGAACCTAAAATATCCTCCACAGGCTTGTGTTTGAACACTTGTTTCTCAGCTCAAGATGGTTCCTTGGGATGTTGTAGAACCATTTGGACATGGTAGCAATAGAGTTGGAACCAGAGGGTTATAACCAGCCAAGATTCTAGCAGAAACCTCTACCTCCTGATCCACTAAGATGTGAGCAACTAGCCTTATGCTTCTGCCAGTATGGAACAGCTGCTTCAGCTGCCAGGCTTTCCCTACCATTAGAGACTGAGTCCTTTCAAACTGTGAGACAAAATAAATGCCTCCCCATTTAAGGTGTTTCTGTCAGGTATCACAGCAATAAGAATGATAGCTAACACACTCTCCTTGTGTACTGAACAACCTACACAACCCTTCTAGGAGAACTAACTCAACGAACAACAAAGAACAGTAAGGTTAACCATGGACATCTGAGAGGGCTGAACCAAGGGATTTATCTAATTCTCTCTCTCCTCTCTCTCTGTCTCTCTCTCTCCCTCTCTCTCTCTCTCTCTCACTTGCTGTCTCGCTCTCTCCCTCTCTCGCTCTCTTGCTCTCAGAGCCTCTTCACCTGGAACTCCAGCAGAAGCCCATGTGGTTAAATCAGAGTAATTAAGACAAAGCAGAGCAATCATGGCAGTGAATAGACAGCCAACAGTTCACATTTCTGTACTGACTACTTAGGTTTAAGCAAGGAGTTCAGACCAGCAACCCCCTTTTTCTCTCTGTTAACTGAAGCCCACAATGCACTCTTCTGGGTATGTAGAGTAGATTTGGGGGAGTAATACTGACCTTCCTAGAGATGAATGGATCTATGGCTGGTCCACAAGAAAAAACAATAAATGGTAGCTATGGTTACTGAATGAGGGAAGTGTCTCTCAGCACCTCAGGATCATGTTCTCACACCTCAACTCAACCTTGAAATGAGTTCCTCAGATAACTTTGTGCCTTGTATCTACAGAGGGATCCCAGACATCTCATGGAAGCTGACCCCTAAAGTTGCGCAGACTGAGACACCACACAGCAAACCTTAGTGTTTTGTATGAGCATCTCTCCCATATCCTGAGCTGTGTCATTCACAGCAGAAGGGAAAGGTCATGTTTATCACAGTGTCATTATGTATGTCTGATCATTAACACCTGCTGAATGAAGAGTGACATCACACCCTCTGATGTTCCCTTGCTTCTCAGGGGAGCCTGTACTACTGGGCTCCCTCAACCATTCAGGCTCTGTAACTAGTCAAAAGCCAAAAATGCATAGAAAAGAGAATAAGACTGGTTCTAATAACAATGTTAACCAGCATTTTTCTACATTTCACATGGTACAATAGCACTTAGCACTTCTATGCCTTCTAACTATCTCCTTTAATCACATTAGTGCCCTATAGGTAGATCCTATTATTTAATAGATGAGTAAACTGACCTACAGAAAAGTCAGGTAACTTTTCCAAGGTCACACAGCATAAATAGTAAATTATGATCTGAACCCGGTAATTTGGAGCCAGAGGCCCTGCTTGCAACTCCTTCCCTTTACCTACACTAGTTTTAAACCAAGGGAAAGCCTTGGAGAAGGAAAGCCTAGAGAAACTCTCCAGCTTCCTTTCTTTTAGTTACTTTGTTAAGGTTGACTTTAAAAATCGCTAGTTTTAGAGTTCATACACTGAATAAATGTTAGTCTCCAACCGTATTAAAATATATTAAAGAATCCAAGCAGAGCAGCACATACCTTTAATCAAACCACTCAGGAGGCAGAGGCAGGTGAATCTCTGTGAGATCAAGGCCAGCCCAGTCTATGTAGTGAGCTCCAAGCCAGATGGAGTTATAAAGAAACCCTGTCTCAAAATTATATATATATATATATATATATATATATATATATAGAGAGAGAGAGAGAGAGAGAGAGAGAGAGAGAGTCATAGTTAAAATTATCTGTATAATAACTAAATGAAGGGATTGAAAAGTAGAATTATACTCAAATCCATATTAAAATTTCATTATATAGAGGTAGCTTTTCAAGACATCAAGGAGAAAAGCAGATTATTCAATAATTGGTTTCAGATAATAGGTTTGTCCACATTCGTGTGTGTATACATACATATATATGTGTATGTATATATATATTCCCCATTTCTTTTTACCAAAATAAATTCCAGATAGATAAAAATATTTAACTGTGAAAACATAAGCCCTAAGAGTACTAGAAGAAAACATAATTTTTAAATATAATTAACAGGAAGGAGTCCAAGCATAGCACTAAGACAGAAGACAAAAAGCAGATAAAATCTAACAACATAAAATTTAAAGTCTTTACAATGAAAATAACATAAACAAAGTCAACGGCAAGCAATAAAGAAGGAAAAATACTTGCAAAACTATGAAAAAGAACTAATTTCCATCATAAAAGTAAAGAGTTCTAAACAGATTCATTCGAAGAAGCTAAAATTCCCAATAGAGGGAAAAGAGTGAAAAAACATTATTATAAAGAGAGAAAATGTGAAGATTCTGTTCCAGTCATATTAAAAGAAATGCAAATTCAAATCACAAAGATTCCTTTTTTATTATCCCTTTTATATTAGCATAGAGCAGTAAATTTGATAATTCGTTGATTAAGAAAACAGGCATTCTACTACACTATCGCTGGCACTTTTGTAAAGAACGTCTTAGAACGACCATTTGGCAACAGATACCAAAAATTTAAACTTCCCTATCAAAAATACATCTGCTAAACATTATATACAAGGAAACTGGCCATTGTATACAATAACAAAAAGTATCTGAATGTACATGCATAGGAAACTGTGTACATACATACATCCAGTAGCTACATAATAGAGAAAATAAATTAGCTATTAAGAGGGTTGAGATGACTCAGTAAGCAAGAGTACTTGATGGGAAAGGAAGAAGACCTGGGTTCAAATCCCCAGTACTCATGTAAAAGTCAGGCGTGGTCCTATGTGCCTGTACCCTAAAATTGTGGGGGTACAAAGGGCTCCCTGGGACTTAATGGCCAGCCAATCAGTGAGCTCAAGGATCACGCACATACGCATGGTATTTGAATAGCTATTAAGAAAAATAAACCAAGCCAGGCGTGGTGGCGCACACCTTTAATCCTAGCACTTGGGAGGCAGAGGCAGGTGGATCTTTGTGAGTTCAAGACCAGCCTGGTCTACAGAGTGAGTTCCAGGACAGCTGGGGCTACAGGGAGACCCTATCTCGAAAAAAACAAAAAATAAAAAATAAAAAATAAATAAACCAGATTTTATTTACTACTAACAGCCTTCAACTTGTTAATGCAAAAAGAAACCTGAAGAATTATATATATGATGTTTTACTTAAAAGTTGCTCTTCGGGGCTGGAGAGATGGCTCAGCAGTTGAAAGCGCCAACTGCTCTTGCAGAGGACTCGGGTTTGATTCCCCAGCACCCACATGGCGGCTAAGAACCGTCTTTAACTCCAGTTCCAGGGGAATCCGACACCCCCTTCTGACCTCCACGGCATTGCATGACAAGGGTGCACCAACCTGCGTGCAGACAGTACATTCATACTCATTTTAAAAAATTAAATTAAAAAAATAAAAAAGTTGCTCTTCTTAAGTAGACTATATAGAGGCGGGAAATGGCTCAGGTGGTAAAGAGCTTGTCATGCAAGCATGAGGACCTGGGTTCAGGTCCCCAGAATCCATGTGAAAATGTGGGTGTGTAGCAGCACGTGTCTGTAATCCCAGCTCTGGAAACAGGGGAGGTCCCACAGGATTCCACTTGGCCATGCTACTTGAATCAGTGGGCATTCCTGTCTCAAATACATGCTGGAAAAGATTGAGGAAGATTCCCAACATCAACCTCTGGCCAATACACATACATATAAAAAACGCACAAATATACATAGAATATATAAATACACATCTGGGTATGCCATAGATTATCCTGTTTCAACCTGCTACTAGGATGAAAAATCAGCTCAATAAGATTTAATGTTTATTGTGGGGGCTTCTGTGTTGTATTTAAAAATTAAGTAATTTGGTATTATTTTATTATATCTTTATCGTGTACAGTAAAGGTAAATAGTATCTGTGCAACTTTTGTTACTGTGATGCCACTGCATGGTGAGTTGTGGTGGGACATATGTTTCTTCTTCTAGATTAAGGATTTTAACTTTGAAAAATACTGTTTAACTATCATGAATTCCAAGCTTGATATTTTTTGAGAACTACTCATAAAATTTCTTGTAGTTCTCTTTGTCTTCTGCGGGTTCAGTGAACAGTTCTAAACACTTTTTGACCAAATTCTTTCTAATAACTTTTAAAATTTTGCTTTGCTGCAACATTTCACAGGAAATATTTAGAGGAAGATCCTCAGAATCCACCACACCTCTAATGAAATTCAGATACTCAGGAATTGACTCCTCACAGTTATCCATGATGAAAACTCTGCATACATACAACTTAATATTGTTCTTTTTCTTTCTGTTTTTAAACAGATCAAAAGGAGCACATCTTGGGACAAAAAGAAGAGCTCAGAATTCCAACTGTCCTTCAACTGAAAAATGCTTCACTGCAAAGTGCTCTTCCCAATCGTTGGTCAGGTTCTTGTAGAACTCTCCATATTCTTCGTTAGTAATGTCATCAGGATTTCTGGTCCAAAAAGGCTTTGTTTTGTTGAGTTCTTCTTGGTCAATATACTTTTCCTTAATCTTCTTCTTCTTCTTCTTCTTCTTCTTCTTCTTCTTCTTCTTCTTCTTCTTCTTCTTCTTCTTCTCACCATCCTTCCCTTCTTCCTCCTCTTCCTCCTCCTTCTTCTTCTTCTTCTGAACCAACATCTATTTCAGGTTTATCATCTGACTCTTTTTCTTCTTTTTCTTTCTCTTCCTCTTTATCTTCCTTTTCTTCTGCCTCATCATCACTCACTTCTTTATCCCGCTCCTTTTCCACAAAGAGTGTAATGGGGTAGCCAATGAACTGCAAATGCTTCTTCACAATCTCCTTTATTCTTCTTTCCTCCGAGTACTCAGTTTGGTCTTCTTTCAGATGTAGGATAACCTTTGTTCCACGACCCATAGGCTCCCCTGTGTCAATCCTCACAGTGAAGGAACCCTCTGCAGAGGACTCCCAGACATACTGCTCATCATCATTATGCTTGGTTATTACAGTCAATTTCTCAGCCACCAAATAGGCGGAGTAAAACCCGACACCGAACTGGCCAATCATGGAGATATCGGCACAGGCCTGCAAAGCCTCCATGAAGGCTTTGGTGCTGGACTTGGCAATGGTGCCCAGGTTATTGATAAGGTCGGCCTTGGTCATTCCGATTCCAGTGTCCACTATAGTGAGGGTTGGCTCCTGTTCGTTGGGGATGAGATTAATGTGCAGCTCCTTCCCAGAATCGAGCTTGCTGGGGTCCGTCAAGCTCTCATACCGGATCTCATCCAGCGCATCCGATGAATTGGAGATGAGCTCCCGCAGAAAGATCTCTTTGTTCGAATAGAAAGTATTAATGATAAGTGACATCAGCTGGGCGATCTCCGCCTGGAAGATAAAGGTCTCCTCCTCCTCCTCCTCCTCCTATATCTCCCTCCTCCCACTGATCCACTTTCCCCAACCACCCTCAAACTCCTACACACTACAATTCCTTCTTTGCCATCTCCACGTTGCCTCTCTCCTGATGGTGAAAACTGACTCTTGGGACTTTCTAGCATTTTCCTCAGGCTATCTTGTAACTGGGAACCATGAAGTTCGCATGGAACAGCATTTCCTCATATGCCACATGAACAAGCACAGTGGATACTGGCCGATGCTGAGGCAACTCTCATACTTTTTATTTTATCTTATTTTATTTTATTTATCTATTTATTATATTTTATTATTAATTTTATTTTTGATTGCGTCTATTTTGAGACAGCGGTCTCCTATAGCCCCAGCAACAAGAACCACTATAAGCCAGGCATTGTGACACTTACTTCCACACATACGACTAATATCCACAGACTTACTTCAGAGGCAAATAGTGTAGAAGCAAGAAGCAGTTATCCTCTGGGGTAGTTTCTGGACAGAAGGGCCATAGCCTTTTGGTTCTACATTGTGAGTTCAGGACAGCTGGTTGCATACAGAGATGGACCCTGTCACCAAAAATATTAAAAAGTTATACTAGTTCATTAGTACATTAATTCGAATACATTGCAAATACATCAATTGATTTATTCCAGATAATGTGTTGATAGCTTTCCACGGACATTTCCACCCTTTTCACGTTTTCTGATTTTCTGAGAGGAGATTTACTCTGCAATGTCTTTCGCTGCCAAAGCCCACTTTCCATCTCATTGAAGTTATTCCCATACTAATGGTCTTCGTGAGTGCCCTCTCTAGTGGTGTGATCCCATTCTTTCTCTGATCTAATGTCTTATCTGTTTTTGTATTCTAGTTGAACAAACTCCACTGAACTAATTGAAATTCTCAATCTGTTTTATATGCTACCACTATTAAACTGTTTCTGTGTCTGTTTCCTCATAACCAAATCAGTTTTTATTGGCATTGTTTTCAATATAACTTATGTAGACCAGGCTGGCCTTGAACTCCCAGAGATCCACCTGCCTCTGCCTCCCTAGTGCTGGGATCAAAGGCATGTGCCGCCACACCTGGCTTCCACATAACTTCTTTAACAAATATCTAATTAAACAAGGTTTGCCCCATATCGAAGGAGAAACAAATCTCATTTCTCCCTTAAGAATTTTTCTGTCACCATTTTGAACAAGCCTGGTTTTCTTAAATCCAGTTTTGCATATAAAAATTGTACCATGCAGATCCCTACCAATTAAACATGTGTGGTTTTTGTTGCTGTCAGTTTTATTTTGTTTCAATTATTTCAGCCACAGATATTTATTAGGATTTGGCTAAAGTGCTTTGTTTCTAATCCATGAGAAAACTAAGCTCTCCCAGTGATATCCCAGGCTCACTCTGTGGTCCTAGAGAAGTCTGTTAGATTTTGAAGCCAAATCTTTGGGTGTCTTTCTGAACTTGCCAAAAGGATGTAAATAATTTCCCCAAGCCACTGAAAAATTGATTGCACAGCGGTATAAACTGCTCTCAGTTTGATTGATGGTGTCAAAATGCTGCATTTGACACCCACAAAGTGTCATTCATGACTGCAGAGACAAAATGATTGGGTGTAAACATTAAAGCAGGCACTGTGCTAAGGACTTGGGTTTGCAGATGGAAAGGCCAACTTCTTTCCTTCAAAGCATTTAATGTCTTACAGAAAACTGATACCTCAGAAATATTCTATCATGAGTAAATTCTAATGACGGTGGGCCATAAATATCACAGAGGAATCTCGTGCACCTAGGACTCTAAAAATAACAGTAAATCTTTCACAGTAGGCTGAGAGTGTTTGAAACCCCAAGATCTATCCTGATCAGAACTTGGCTTTGACTGATTTGACCAAGTCTACTAACACAGAAACAGGTGGAGATGGGGTGAAGAATTTAACCTCAGCATCCAGGGAGTTCTGGGTAGGAAACTTTATTATTTTTCTCTTTATCATGATAAAATGCCTGGCCAGTGCAGCTTGAGAGAGGAAGAACTTCGTTTGGCTCATGGTTCGGAAGGATACACTCCACTTGGCAGGGAAACATGCAGGGAAGCTTCTTGCATGGTGCTGATCAGGAAGCACATAGATAAATTGCATAGGAAGCAGAACCGGCTATAAAAAGGCCCACCCCACTCCCAAGTACCCTCTTCCTCCAGCGAGAGTCCACCAATTAAAGTTTCAACAAGCTTGCAAACAGCGCCACCAGCTGGGGGCCAAGTCACACCCACGGGTGTGGTAAACTTCACATCCAAATCATAACAGCACTCAAGTTGTGTTTCCTTCCAGTTATTTCTTCACTGGCTCATTTGTATTTCCTCCCCTAATGTTGGGCTTTCTTTGGAGTCTGAGCTCTGCAGCTTCTAGACCTGATTTTCCTGACTGATTATGTAATCAGCCTAGACAGAATAGAAAGGATGATGGCCTAGACAAGAGAGAGGAAGCTCACAGCATGCTTCCTCATTCCCATTTTTTAAGTTTAACCCAATGTTGCACTAACGTGTGTATACACACACACACACACACACACACACACCACAGATCACACCTGAACAAGGAAGCCTGCATAGGAAAACCATTCTCCACAAGGAACTGATTGCAGGCAAGAATTAATGCTTTGGAACACAGCATTATTGAATCTACATTCCTCTCTGTCTCTCTCAGGTCTGAGAAGAGCACTTCAGAACACCAAGTAATAGTAGCTCAAGGAGTTGAATCCTAAGAGGACAAGGGACCATGAGAGGAGGTTGGTGATCTTTCTTGGCTTTAGGAATTGCAATGTACCCATAAGGAGAACACGATTGAAATTCCATGTGGTTCTTCATTCCTCCGGGGAGCTTTGGTTGGCTTGACTCTTAAACCATTTTATATAATAAATTTATGTTCTTGGCAAATTCTAATGCTAATCACAGCATTAATTCCAGGGTTTATTTAAATGCATAGTGTTGGGATTTGGTCAAAATGTGCTTTTGTCTGCAAAGTTATCATATTAATTTTCTTCATTGGACAGAATGTTTGACAAGATAGTAATTGTTTTAGCAGAGAGTTCCCATCCCAGAAACGGCCAAATTGAAATGCCCTCTGCTGAGGCATGCCTGTTCACCAGCCTTCTGGCTTGCCTCCTCAGAGCTAACTTTGATGCCTGCAGCTCACAGCCTAGACAGAATAGAAAGGACAACGGCCTAGACAAGAGAGAGGAAGCTCACAGCATGCGTCCTCATTCCCATTTTTTTAAGTTTGGCCCAATGCTATATTAACATGTGTACACACACACACACACACACACACACACACACACACACACCACAGACCACACCTGAAGAAGAAAGCCTGCAGAGGAAAACCATTCTCAGCAAGGAACTGATTGCAGGCAAGAATTAATGCTTTGGAACACAGCATTATTGGATTGATTTTAAATAGATGTTTCACTTCTTTTTAGTAATAAACTGTGGGCTCTCAAAGGGAACCAAAGGAAATCAAAAGATGAAAAGAAATAAGAAACAAGAAAAACAACCCCAAAAATGTCTTCTTAAGTTATTGCTCTTAGAAAGATCTTTAAAATTCTGTTTCAGATTGCCAGGTCTCTGACAGCACTATTGTGATAAACTGATGAATGTCTATTTATACCAAAACATAAAACATATGGATGGTTATTCAGAAGACAAATGCATTTTGACAGATCTCTAATTTCATTTTGCTGATAGTATGTGTTTTGTCAAGCTCTTCATTTCATTTGGGATGCAGCCATTTTTGGTTTCCAGTACCCTGTCATGGTGGAACTGCATTTGTCAGGCCCTTCAGACCCAAAACAGCCTTATGATACTGCTGTCTCAACCTTACTTGATACCATGGAAAATCACAAACACCTCCTATTAGTACTCTTACAAGAAATGTTACCAAGTATATTAGTCACTTTTCTGTTGCTGTGATAAACCACCGTAACCAAGGGAACTTATAAAAGGAAGAGTTTATTTGAGCTTATGATTGACAGTTCCAGGGAATCAGAGTCCATTGTGGCAGGAGGCATGGTGGCCGGGGCTGGAGCAGAAAGCCGAGGTTCACATCTCACAATGAGCACAGGAATTCAAGAGAGAGAGAGACTGGAGACTGGCAAGGCTTGTTGAACTCACTAAGCCCGCCCCCCAATGATGTACTTCCTCCAGCACAGCCACACCTTCTAAGATCTCCCAGAACAGTGCCACCAACTGGGGACAAAAATGTCTGAATACTTGAAGCCTATGGGGGACACTCTCATTCAAACCACCACACCAAGTAAATGCATTTTGTCCCCAATTGGGTAGTGGACAGAATTATTCAAAAGTCTCCAATGTAGACTGTTGACCAACTTCAGCCACAGTAATATGCTAAATATCTGTGAGTATAACAGCAAAAGAGGGGCTGGCCTTCAGTGATTAATGGGTCCAAGTCTATACTGGAAAGGAAGGCCAAAAGGTGCACTGGACGAGTTCTGCTCTTTCATTATGGTTTTAATGAAAGAATGACCACTGGTAAGAAACTTTCCTAGCTTATCCAGGAAGTTATAACCTTGCCTCCGTTGGCTCCCACTGTACCTCCCCACACCTTTATTGGACCCTTTCAACACACTGTATTTCAGTCTTCCTAGTAAAGAAAGTAACTTTTCCCTTTTATATCCTTAGTCTCTACAAGATCATCTGTGATATAGTAGGTATTCAATGAGTCTTTGCTGAGCAAAGAAATAAACATTGGGCTAGTTCTACACCAGAGTTTATTACCTAAAGATACTCATTTACCTGCCACTCTCCTTTACCAGATCATGAGTTCCTTGAGTGTGAGGACTAATAAATTTACACCTACTTCCTTAGTATGAGCACAGTGTTTGACACAGAGCAGATAGTCAATGAATGTGTTGACTGGATGGATGGATGGATGGATGGGATGGATGGATGGATGGATGGATGGATGGATGGATGGATGTTTTCAGCTTCAGTTATTGGGTGCCTCAATAATTTTCAAATCACCAGCTACATATACACCAAAGAAATTTCTTCATCTCAGTCCCTAGTTTTTTGAACTTGAACTTTGAACTTCATTTTCTAAGGATATAAAACTTCTCTTTTTAAAATTTTGTATTGTATTTTAAGAACAAATGGAGCATTTTTTAAAAGCAACCTAGGGATGATATCTTGCATCATTCTTGTTGAACCTGTTCAATGTCCCCTATTTTCCCATTTTCCTATTCTTCCTTAGTAAAGAACCACTCAATTCTAGCTCACCACAGCTGCCTGGAATATGGTGTACTCTTCTCTCCCTTGAAGATAGAAAGGAGCACGTGACCCAACTCTGAATTACATGAATCTCATGCAGTTTCCTAGAAGAGTCCTTAAAAGGACACATGGCTG
This sequence comes from Rhizomys pruinosus, assembly GCA_009823505.1. NCBI lineage: Eukaryota > Metazoa > Chordata > Mammalia > Rodentia > Spalacidae > Rhizomys > Rhizomys pruinosus. Next base: position 2,715,038 of record VZQC01000299.1, read on the forward strand.
TTTTCTATCCTTCTTCCTTTTTTCTCCTGGAATGCAGATATGATGGTTGAAGCAAGCCACATGTTGAGGTGATCACAATAGCCAAATACAGTGTACTCTCCTCACTACTTTGGGACCTGCTCTGTGAGCTCTGAATTCTCTACCTCTGTATTTCTATAATGTAAAAAGAATTTGATTTTTCTGTCACAGTCTAACCAAGCACAATGAATAAAGGTATCTTGATGGGCTACAACATGGGAAATATCAGGAATCTTCTATAAAATTGAGTTGAATTGCATTGAACTAAATTGAATTGAACTAATACTAGAAATACTAAAGCCATGTTCTTTCAGATACTAGAATCTTCACTGGAAACTTCAGAGTTTGAACCAGACAGCACAACCCCGATTACAGTCAGTCCCATGCCTCGTCACTCCAAGCAAGGTACCTACTCGATGCTCATTTTATCTTCAAACTAAAGAAAGAAATACATCCATGGATGCTATTATTAAAAGAAACCCTTGACTTCCACCAAAGGCAGTCCTATGTGGAAACCCAGATCATCCAGTAACCTCCCTAGAGGACAGTTCTCAATTAGGGTTGAGAAGTCCTTCTCCCAGCCTGTATATGTGAAACATCTTGATTCAAATAGTCTAGGGCTCAATTTCCTTCTCTATTTAGAACACTTTGACTATGGTCATTTTTTTGATAATGTCTGGAAATTTCATGGCTTCTTAAGCAAGATGAGGTAGAATGGTTAGATTTACTGCGGGTGAAATGCTGGCAGAAGAAACTTCAATTTAGCAACTGTTATCATGGACTACTAATCGAGGACTCTTCAGAAGAGTGATACCACTGAAAACAGTTATCACTCAATGTTAATAAAAAAAATTATGGATCTAATAAAAGTTAATGGGGACTTATCATGTGCCATAAAAGCTGCAGTCAAAGCAAAGAATGCTGGGTTGAAGGGGGGGGGGATTCCGCTACAATGCTGTATTGTCTGAGAGCCAAAATTGTCCATGCCCATTATGTTTCTAAAGTGCAAATGGTTATGCAAATCAAATTAAACTCTAGACTACTTAGGAGTGGGATCATCTCCTTTTATAAAAATAGGAAGGGGCTGGAGAGATGACCTAGCAGTTAAGAGCACCAACTGCTCTTGCAGAGGACTCGGGTTCGATCCCCAGCACCCACATGGTGGCTAAGAACCGTCTTTAACTCCAGTTCCAGGGGAATGTGACATCCTCTTCTGACCTCCTCGGCATTGCACGACGCGGGTGCACAAACCTGCATGTAGACAGTACATTCATACACATGTGAAAATAATTTAAAAAATAAATAAAATTAAAAAAATAGGAAGGATGCCGGTGTGGTGGCCCTCGCCTTTAATCCTTGCACTCAGGAGGCAAGGGCAAGGTGGATAATTGTGAGTTCAAGGCCAGCCTGGTCTACAGAGCAAATTCCAGGACAGCTAGGGCTACAGGGAGACCCTGTCTCAAAAAGACCAAAAAAAAAAAGGAAGGAACAAATGAGATATTATCCCCCAAATCATATAGCATCCAGTAAGATAGTTGGCTACTTTTGTAGATTGGTAAGCTTCTTTCAGATGGACTCCATGTGTGTTTCTCAGCTAGGTCAAGAGCTAACATCACCCAGCAGAGAACCACCAGGAGGAGTGCAGACAGAGTGGCTATTCCAGCTAGGGCCCCAGAAATTCCAGCTTCATGCAGTGCCCATGTGGCCTGTATTAACTCTTTTCCTTACTATGACAATACCTGACAAAGGTAATTTCAAGAAGGATCTACTCCGACTCACAGTTTGATGAGAAGGGGAAGGCAAGGAGACAGCAGCTTCATGGTAGTGGTTCCTGCAGCTGGACTTCCCACGCCTCCATGGATCAGGAAATAGAGAAGGGACAGGAAGTAGGACCTGGGGCTACAAATAACTTCAAGGTTTGCGCCGGCGCCCCCCCCCCCGACCCATTTCCTCTAGCAGCCTCCTAAGAGTTCCACAACCTCTCAAGTCAGTGCCACCAGCTGGGGACTAAATGTCCAAGCACAGGAAGCTGTGGGAAACAGTTCACATTTAAACCATAACAATGAGGTGATAAGGCAGAAGAATGCAAATCTTTCCCATCCCTTCCACCTGCCACCCTAGACTGGACACCGTCGTCTTTGCCATGGACTTCCCTACAGCCTCCAAACCGCTCAGCCAACACTGCATTCTTTCCCCACTATGTAGATCCCTTTCCCACAGGATAGGGAGAGTGAGCTTTTCCATTTACAAATGCAATTTTGTCACTCTTGTCTTTTGAAACTCCCTCAGAGGCTTCCTTTGAGCCCTTAGGATAAAACCCAAAATCTTTATCAAGGCTCAAAAGGCTTCTCACAGCTTGAAAAGCCCGCCCACCTTTCATTCTCATCAAGAGCCTCTCTGACCCTCACATAGACACCCAGCCACGCAGACACACTGTGCTCCTGAGGGTGCCCTTGCTGCTCCCACATCCCCACCCTCATCAAGAGATCGTCCCAACGCATCCTCAACTTCATTTCTCCTGAGACGGTTTCCAAGGCCCCCATATTAAGGCAACTCCTGCTAATGCATGCTCAGAAGCCAATTGCTACTTGTTTCCTTTGTAAAATTTAGTCTATTATTATATGTTCAATATCTGTCTTCCCCAGTAGACTTTAGGCATCTTGATGACAGGCTCTACGTCCATCTATTTCACCACATTCCCCAGCATGTACAACAGAGCATGGTAATTATAAGCACTCAGATCTTTGTTAACTGTCTAAACAAATAAACAAATGAACTGTCTCCAAAACCTAGAAGCACTAATTATGAGATTATATGATTATTTAAAACACTGTATAAAGTAGAAATTGAAACACAGGTCTTAACAGATGTGAAGGTCCATCCAGGAAGGTACAGCATCCCAAGAACATTCTTGAAAGTTGACATTTCAGAAGCAGCCAGTACACTGTAGCAGCTGCCTGGACAGAGAGAAACAGGGTCTCTTTTCAGCAGCCTTGAACTACCTTCCAAGGTCAAAAGTGAATCTTGCCAGGAAGCTCCCCCCCCCTTTATAGTCTATAAAAGGGCATTCAAGATACTGGAGTTAGGAAACCTTCATCATGAAAACTTGAAAGATTGTTTCCAGCAAGAATCATCAATAGGATTAATGTCAACTGCAGAAGAAAGTTTTGATGCTTGCATGGACTTGAATGGCTTTCGATCAACAAAGAATAAAATATTAACTAGACTGGAGAAATCTAACAATACCCTGCCTGGTTAATTAAAATTAAGAAGTGGCAAAGTTGGCATTGTGTGATTGTAGAAATAATAGCCTAAGAGGGACCCAGTATTACTGATATAGTATTCCAGTCTAGAAGGCAAACACAAATCCATGATGAAGACACATAAGGCAAAGTCAATGTAAAGGACTGGAGGACTGTTCAAATTACAGGAGATTAAGAAACAAGAAAGAATGTAATGCATTATTCTAGGTTAGATCCTTCACTGGAGGGGAAAAATGTTCCAGAGGTCATCATAAGATTAACTGACAAAAATGGGATACGTTAAGTGAATTAGATAAAAACACTAAGCATCTTAAAGCCAGTCACCATCCTGTCAGTCTATAAGAAAAAGGGGAGAGGATATCTTTATTTTAGGGGACATAGGCACTGAAATTTTAAGGTTGAGAGTTTGTTGCATGGGTCCAACTGTGGGGGTTAGAATGAGAAATGTCCCCGATGCATCATGTATTTACGTACTTGGTCCCCAGTTGGTCACGCTGTTTGGGGAGGTTACAGAACCTTTAGGCCGGGAGTCTTGCTGGAGGATGAGCATCACTGGAGATGGGCTCTGAGAGTTTATACCCTCCTGCCACTTCCAATGTTCTCTGTTCCTGTGTGTGCTTGGGATGAGACCACTGCTTCCTGTTCCTGCAGCCATGCCTTTCCAACCAATAAAGACATTGAGCCCTCTAGAACTATAAGCCAAAATAAACTCTTCCTCAAGTTGCCTTTGGTCCTGATATTTTACCACAGCAACATAAAATTAACTAATATGCCGACTTATTTCATATAATTAAGAAAACATTAGAGAGAAAGAGATAGAAACAAAGATAGATAGACAGAACAAAGCAAATGAGTTAACTTAGAAAGTCTGAGCTAGAGAGATGCCTCAGTGGTTAAGAGCACCAGCTGTTCTTACAGAGGATTCAAGCTTGATTCTCTGCATCCACATTGTAGCTATAACAACCATCCATAACTCCAGCTCCAGGGGAATCCGATGCCTTCTCACTCTGTGGGCTTTGCACAACATGGGCGCCCTTACATACATGCAGGCAATACCTTCATGCACATGACATACACATAAAATATAATTAATAAAATATTTTTAAAATAGAAAATCCAATTTTTAGTTTTCTACAAATTTGAAATTATTTCCTAATTTTAAAACAGCTCAGAGTCCCTTCAGTTTTTAACAAGTCTTCTCCTCTTTCAAGATAAGTACCTTTTAAACAATGGGTGAAGGGATACAGCACTCTGAAGCCCTTCATGACCAATCTTGAGGCACCAGAATCTTCCTCTAATGTAAGCTATCCACACTGGTATGACAAAGATGGGGAGACCTTGCACTTCTCCCCCATACAGCTGTCATATACTGCCTCTCAGAAATCTTGGGGTTCTCCAGAACTCACCCTAGGCATTTTAACATGCAAAGCACCGCCTCAGAGCAGCAAGGCTGCCTTGGACTGTCTGGTTGCCTAGCAACTTAGACTCCTGCTTGACAAGATAAAGGGAAACCTTCCCTCTGGGTCTCTGCATTACTTCACTCTGAAGAAAAAGCCTCCATTGGTCAAGTTCCAGGTGAAACTCTGGTCAGAGCTGAGTTAGGTCCTAAGCCACAAAAAGCACCTATAGCCCTGGGGTCCTGCGGCAAGGCACAAAGCTGGGGCTTCGGGAATTCGCCTTAGTGAAATCTCAAGTGAACAGACTAGACTCTTAGTCAACTCAAACTATGAGCTTCAGTTTCCTCAGTTAGGAGAGGTGAGTGGTTCTCAAATTCAGCTGGATTTCAGGACAGCCAGGCAAGCTGGCAATCAGCCCCATTCCATTGCCATTGAGATCACCATCCCTGTAGGAGTGCTCAGACATCTGCACCTTTGCAGAACTCCTCACATGATTCAAATACAGAGAGTGGATAATCAAGGAGTGAAATGTTCTAGTCTATGGGCGTGAATGCGGCCCATCCAAATTCAGGTGCTGCCGATGAGAAAATGGGACACTGAGAGGTGACTGGACTTAAGCTGGAGAGGTGGCTCAGAAGATAAAGCCGGACAAGAGTTCAGATCCCCAGCACCCACATAAAGGCCTATCTGAATTCCAATAAACAGGACGCAGAGATAGGGGACACCCAAAGCAAAGTGGCTAGCTAGAATAACCAAATCGACACTGCTTTAATATATGAGGTGGAGAGTGATTGGGGAAGATGTCCAACTTCAACCTCTGGCTTCTATGAATGAGTCATGCAAAGACACATATATAGGAGCATGTACACACATACATGTATGAGAGAGAGAGAGAGAGAGAGAGAGAGAGAGAGAGAGAGAGAGAAAGGTGACTGGGCCTAAGGGTTTCTCCTTTATGAGGGGAACTTGGTGCTCTTACGAAGGCTGTCAATCTTCTGACCACTTCCTCTGTGCCTGAGGCCCCACACCATGGCTATAAGTGGGTGGGCCCCAGGCGCCATCTTGCCCCCGCCATGCTCCTGCCTTGTTCCCCCAGTGTCTGCAGGCCGGCAGTCCCACATGGAAGTAAATCATGTTCCTGGTGTGACCTAAGTCTCATGTGCCTTTTATTTGGGGTTCACACCTTTTATAACCTAACAGACCTCAGCTCGACTAGCCTTTCTGTCTTCCACCGTATTTGGACACAGCAACCCCTTCCTCCACAGGACACAGTCCTGGTCAGACAGCTGAACCTCAAAATGCCTTGATCTTGGACTCCCCAGCCTCTAGAACGGTAAGAAAATAAGTTTCTGTATTTTACAAATGACCTAATCTTTGGCATTCGTGACAGCACCACAAACAGACTGAGAAAGCCCATTGGATCCCATCAGTCACCCTTAAAGCTAATTAATCTGCACTGGAATTGGTGCCTGTAAAGAAATCTTGATTCCTAGTTTCTCTTTCCCTTTTTCCTCCACATACAGCCCTCGACTACCCATTTTAGGGTTATCTCTGTCCCACTCCTTGGAGCAGTCCTACAGTGCCTGGGCCCCTACTTCAGACTGCTGGTCCAGCCCCATATTTTTTAAGGCTAAAGCCTACTATGAGCCTGTCAAAAACTGTGAAGAGCTTTAGGTTTTGTTAGCCTGCCCCATTTGGTAAAGATAGAACACATGCTGTTCCTGAGACCAATGAGATGGTTTGTTACTTATAGCAACTACAGAAGCCAGGGTATCCCTATTTTTACAGCAGTCTCCCAAGTCCCATTGTCTAAAGAACAACATGAAAAGAGCATGATGTCATGAGAACATAGAGTGGGCAGTATTTTAGGATAGGATCCCAGAGTTCAGGAAACCAAATTCCTGTGTATGGGTTACTACATACAACTGTCCTTTGCTGCAGAGAGAGATATAATCCCCATCTTCTAGGCTACTGAACATATAAATATTTAGAGAAAATAGTCAAGAAGAAGAAGTCAGTGTCTTGCCTAAAAGATGTACAGAAATGTGAGATACCCATGGAGAAAATCTCCCATCAGCATCCAGCTCTAACATTCTCTGCTGGAGCACTTGATTTGGTCATCTTTCTAGGAACTGAGACTCTTGGAATACTGTGTTAGTCACTTTTCTGTTGCTGTGATAAAACCACCATGACCAAGTGAACTTATAAAAGGAAGAGTTCATTGGAGCTTACGATTGTCGGTTCCAGGGAATTAGAGTCCATTGCTGGAGAAGCATGGTGGCAGGAGCTGGAGTGGAAAGCCAAGGTCCACATCTTCCAGTGAATACAGGAAGCAGAGAGGGAGCAACTAGAGACTGGCAAGGCTTGTGGAACTCTCTAAGCCCGCCCCCAGTGACATACTTCCTCCAGCATGGCCACACCTTCTAAGACCCCCCCCCCAAAAAAAAACAGTACCACCAACCAGGGATAAAATCTCTGAATACTTGAAGCCTATGGGGGACAGTCTCATTCAAACCACCACAGGTACCTTCCCAGTTCCCTCAGAACTAGTGTCCTACCTGTAAACTCCCCAGCTCTGCAGCTGGGAACCACTTCCTTAATAGCTAGTCACTTACAGCCATTCCTCCAATCACATCACTGTGTTTGCCCAGGTTATGTAAAGGCTGTGACCCATGGCGGCACATTTCTGGTCTAAGACAGAGCAGGAAAAGAGAGCAGAGCTGGCCTTGAGTGCAGGGCAAGGATCCAGGAAGACAAGAGCAATACCCAGGGGAGAGGGAGGCGGCTAGCTGATCACACAACCCAGCCGGTACTTCTCAAATGTTAACCGTTGTTCTAGTTTCAACCTGTTGCTGTGTTTAAAAAAAATCATTCTAACCAAAAATAACTTGGAGGAGAAAAGGTTTATTTCCACTTACACATCCAGGTCAAAGTACAGTATTGAGAGAAGTTAGGGCAGGAACTGAAGCAGAAACCATGGAGGAATACTGCCTTGCTGGCTCCCTCTGCTTGGGGACTTGCTCCCAGGTTCCCGCTCCCAGTTGGTACTGTCTACAGCGGGCTGGGCCGTCTGTATCAATTAATAATCAAGACAATCGCCCACAGACATGCGCAGAGGCCAGTCTGACCTATGCAATTCCTCAGTCAAGGCTTCTCTGAAATTACGTTAGACTGCGCCATGTTGCCAGTCAAAGCTAACTAGGACACATGCATCTTTCTCACCTGGTGGGGTGGCTAAAACAGATGGTTAGAACCCACCCATAATGCCCCAGCCTGAGAAGGGTCTGAGGTGGGAGTCTGTGACTGTGCTTTTCTAATGTGTTCTCCAGTGCTGGTTGCTGCTGCTGTGGTCTAAACATTGTCAACCAGAAGCAGTTGGGCTGAGAATGAAAACCTTGGCCAAGAGCCAAGGACGCCAAGAGGAAGCCATGGGATGGAAGGCTTGAAGAACGTCAAGGAATTCCTCGTCCTCTCAGTTCAGAGAAACGACACTTGTTACCACATTTCCACAAACTTTGCTTGTGAGTCAGGGAGGATGCTGTGCCAGCCCTGGTGGGCTGCAGTGGCTGGGTTATTTCATGTCCCTGGGAAGCCAAGAGATGCGGATGCTGACGGTCGGTCCTCTTTCCTCCAGTTTGGACCCAGGCCATGTCATGGTGTTACCCACATTAGGGTGGGTCCCCCACTTCAGTTAACCCAGAGACATACCAAGAGCTCTGTCTCCTAGCTGAGTCTATATGCTGTCAAAAGTTGACAATCCATATTAACAATCAAATGCTTTACCTCCTCAGGGTTTGCAATACAGCCGTATGTCATCTAAGGACAAGGATGTGTTCTAAGAAATGCATTATTTTGAAGGGCAAACATCATAAAGTGTTCTCATGCAAACCTGGCTGCTATAGCCTACTACATACCTAGGCTACATGATACAGTCACCTTGTATACCTTGCCAGTTGTTGACTGACACAATTACACAGTGGGTGGTAGCTGTTTGCATCCTGCCCTGTGTACAGCTTCTATTAAGTAATCCCTGTTCTGTGATTCCAGCTTTATAACTGGAGAATCGTTTCCATAAAACTCTTCCTTAAGGTGGTAGTGGCTTTCTGCTGTTCCTATTTCTGTAAGCATCACTAACTCGTTCCCTCAGTCCACCCAGACCTCAAAGTCTCTTGAAGCTCTAAGGCAGGTTCCTATTCTTCATGGCTTTACCCCAAGGTGTGCCAAGCCTCCCTCTGCTGGAGAGAAGGACAGGAAAGGAATTGAGATAAGCTCATCACACACTCTAAGGCATCCACCCTGAAGACAAAAGTAAAGGCGAACAGACACAGATCTCATCAGCCAAGGCCTGGAGGGCTCGTTTCCCCAGGAAACTTCCCCAAGGAAGATGCAGAGCTTTCTGATACAAGGAGGGCACATAATGCTGTCCCTGAGAGCAATTGTGTTCCTGAGGGCCAAGTCTAGTCAGGAAGTTGGTATCAGCAGCCCTCTAGAGTCTCTGACGACGTTGCCATGGCAGCGGAAGGGTCACTGCTTAGCAACAAGCCAGAACTGCAGGAAGTTGCTAAGGTATTTTCACGTGTGTTAAAGCAAATGGATGTTTATCGCAGTCTTGAGTGTAAATACACTGTGGGGGAAGAAAAGAAAACATACACATGCAGGCTTGCATTCTGCTGCTGCTTGAGGCCTGGGGAAGATGGCTTCTGTCTGGAGGAACAGACCGGGAGGCCACAGAAGACCCAGTGAAGCAGGTCCTCTCCTACTCCCTAAAACACTTGACTTCTCGTTGACCCTGTCAGAAAAGATTTGCCATCACTTAATTTTCAGTATAGTCTCCAAATCGTTCTCCTAAATGGTTTTTCAGCTCAGTGACACAGTAATTAAGTGAATCTACCCTGACGCCACGCTGCCTGGGGCTCGGCACCCATCTCCTCTTGTCTTTTCCCTGCTCTGTTACTTTAGACCCATCACCTCCTTTCTCTATGTCTCAATTTCCTCATCTCTAAAAAGAAAAGAAAAGAAAAAAATAATATACACTTTACAAGACCGCGTGAGAATTAAGTTATCCCATGCCAAGCTCTATACATGATTCGTACTCTATTAAGGATGTTACTAATATTCAGTAAAATCATGAAAATTTCCTCATGCTCAAGGCCCTATAGAAGGAATGAAGGACATAAAAATTAGCAAAATTGCCAGAATGGAAAAGACCCAAATCCTTGGTTGGTCATTTAAATTATTCCCAAATGTGGCTCCAGCCTGACCTTGCCTGCTTAATTGTAAGGATTAAATTAAAAAAAATATGCAGGAGATTAGAATGGGGTGCCTGGCATACAATAAGTATTCAAAAACATTCCTTATTATTACTTATATTATTTTTATTTTTCCTTCCAGAAAGCAGCTCCACGCTGGCCTGTGTTCTACCCCTGAATGAACTTATGCTCTTCCCCTGACTGCCGTCAGCACACACAGGTCTGACACCTTCTTTACCCTGTGGTGCCTGCCTACAATACAGCCCTGCCTTTCTGCCACTCTCATGTGTGTAAGACCCTGTCCAGTCTTCCTGTTCCTAAAATCCCCCCAACTACCCCCTGCCATGCCCATGCCCCTCCAGGCTCCCATACTGGTCACCAACTCTTTTGCCTTGAGCTTATGGGGTACCTTATATCCTGATTTCTAAATCAGATTGCAAGCCCTCCTTTTCAGATAATTCTAAAACATCTTTTCAGATCCTCTGGGCCTCACCTGTGTGGGATTCTTTATCATTCACTGTCCCACCTCTGCTGTCACCAGTGACCAACTCTGCATGGTCCCTGCCCTCCTGTCCCCCCAGTCACAATGCTGTGAAGGCATCAGTGTAGTGACAGCACCCCAGAGGACTGTCCTCTGAGCCAACATTGCATATGGTGCTGGCATAGTTCATCTTGAGTGCCAACTTGACAGAATTTAGAATCACCATGGAAACATATGTCTGAATGTGTCCATGGGGGATTTTCTAGAAAGGTTTAATTACATATGGAAGAATAGCACACACACACACACACACACACACACACACACACACACACACTGAATTTGGACAGCACCATTGAATGTGCTTGAAGAAAAAGGACAAAAAAGCAAGCTGAGCATTGGCCTTCATCTATCTACTTTCTGGCTACAGGTACAAACTGCCTCACACTCCAGCTGTCATGCCTTCTTCTTCCCCCTTCCCCTTGAATTGTGATCCAAAGTAAACCTTCCCCTCTGAAATTGCTCCTTGTCAGATATTTGATCACACCAATGAGAACAATAACTAATGTAGGTATCATACCCTGACCAGCAAAGATATATATATATATACTGGGAACCATAGTGAAGCAAGGATATATATAAAGATATAGATATAGATATATATGGAACCACAGTGTATATATATATATATATATATATATATACTCTGGGAACCACAGTGAACAAAAGAGCCACCCACACGACATTCTTCCCAACATTCACACAATTTATACTCTCTAGTCACAACTAGACCTTGCCACATGAGCGGCCTTGTTGCCATGGAAGAAACTTATGTCGGTAAAGACTTCACTGAACTTGAAGATCAGACTCGCAGTTAGTCTCAGCACTTCTTTCTCATGTTGGTGAAGGTGGAGGGGTCACCATGCTGGTAGGACTAAGTCTCTCATTACCAGAGGAATCTCAAGTCCTTGCTGCATAGTGAGAACAGAAGGAATTATTTCTTGAACCCAGAATTCTCAGTGGGGTTTTTCTGAGTGCTTGAAGCCCAGCAAAAATAGCAAAGGGCAAATTCGGACAGCAAGAATTCAACAGTTAGGGAGGAATCGAGTCTAAGTCTTTGCTATCCATGGTGGTTAAGGTTAATTGTCATTGGACGGGATCTGGAATCACCTAGGAGTCAAGCCTCCAGGCACACCTGTGAGGGATCATTTAGCCTCAGATCACACTTATAAGGCAAATGGTAATAGGTCAATTGAGATGGGAAGACCTATCTGAAAGTGGGTGCTATTGTTCCCTGGGCTGTGATCTTGGACTGTAAGAGCTACTCACATTTTGTCTCCCTGCTTCCTGACTATGAATGAAAAGTGACTGTTTCATACTACTGCTGCCTTTCCTTCTTTGCTATGGTGGATTATATCCCTGAACTGTGAGCTGAAATAAGTCTTTACTCCCTTGAATTGTGGTGAGGGTATTTATCACAGCAGCAGGAAAACTATCCAGAGTCCCTAAGGACCAGCTAAATGAACATCCCTGGAAAGTTGTCGGAAATGCAGCACCTCAGACCTTTCTGCAGATTCACCTCAGACATTTCTGCAGGACTCACATTGGGCATGTTAGCTAATTGCCAGTGATTCATAGGTACACTGAAATTGAGAGGCACACCCACCCAGTTTAGGTAGAGGTAAGAGAAATCTGTAAGGAATAGTGGAGAGGGTGAATGACTGTTAGTAATGACAGAATGGGAAATTTAGCTAATTTCACTTACTGTTTCCAGAGAGTTGTTGCTTATTGTCCTGGTGGAGAGTTGGTGACTGATGGCTGGTGGAATTGGAAAAGGTCTGGCTGCCTTGGAACATAGACTGACAGTTCTACCAGAAGGTAAACATGGAATCACACTCCCAGGTGACCTACTTTAGAGAAATGAAAATACAAACTTCTATGCCACTATTCATAGCAGTCAAAGTTATAAACAACCCAAAAATTCAACAAATTGTGTATAAAAATTGCCCAAAGTCACTTCTTCTGAGTAAATAAAATTTGCACAGGATCCTTGATTTTCTTTCAAGAGGATGGTATTAGAGAAGCGAGCAGAAGCTGTGCAGAGAAAGAAGCATAGGCTGGTGAGCATGGGTAAGAAGTTTCTGCTGGAAGATGAGAACTTTTTCCCTCTAATTCTATCCAGTTCAAGTGGGAAATTATCAAAGATGAGTATCCTAATGGAAATGTGGACTTGAAGATTCCTTCAATGAGGGAAAATGAAGCAGGCTATGTAAAAAAAGAAAGGCTGTCATATCCAAAAGGACATATGTGAGCGACCTCAGGAGGCAGTGTATATAGCTGGCCTGTGTACTAAGGTGTGCTGGGTTAGCTTTAGTGTCAACTTGACATGCCTGGGTTGAGGGAGTCTCAGTTGGAGAATTGCCTCCATTGGACTAGCCTGTGGCCATGTCTGTGGGGTATTTTCTTGATTGTTGAGTGATGTGGGAGGGTCCAGACCACTGTGGGCAGTGCCACCCCTGGGAAGGTTGTTCTTTATTATATAAGACAGCAGGCTGCTGGATGTGGGCCAGGGGAGCAAGCCAGTAAACCAGTAACCAGTTTTCCTCCATGGCCTATATTTCAGCTCCTGCCTCAGGGTTCCTGCGCTGAGTTCCTACTTTGGGCTCCCCTAAGTGATGAACTGTCACCTGGGAGATGTAAGATGAATAAACCCTTTCCTCCCGAAGTTGGGATTGCTGAGAGTGCTTTGTCATAGCAATTAGAGAGAAACTAGAACACAAAGAGAGTCTGATGTTCCTGTAGCTGAGGGCTGGACCCCCTCAGATACTCAACAAGTGCTTGATGCTTCTCATTGCATAGTGTTGATGTTGGGGGTAAATAGTATTTCAGGAGCTCTGAGCCCAGCAAAGCCCAGCAGTCAGCCCAGTCAGTACTCTACACATAATGAACATTCATTGAGTGTTTGGCAAAGGATGGGTAGCTGAATGAATAAGAACTTTTTACCCTAGAGACTGATCACTGCATATATGTAAGATGTATCATAGCGAGGAAAATTAATTAACAAGAAACTCCCAGGGGAAAAAGAGAAGCAACTGACCATGCTTTGATTCCCAAAATGTTATCTTCCTCAGCTACCAATAACGTGGGACATCTGCAGTTTGGAGTCTGGGTTTTAAAGCATCCCCCAATTGTTGATTTATAGCTTGGTAAATGGCAACATGGAATTTACTAGCTAGAAGAATTCTCAGAGATGCCTGAGCCATTGAAGGAAAAAAAAAAAAAGTCCTAAAGGAGAACTGTCATTTTGTGGGAGTGTGACAAGTGTCCAGGTAATTTCCAGAGCCTGAGTTGAGTCAAGTGGGGAGTTCACACATCAATAGCCATACCTGTAATATCAAAAGTTTAGCAATTCACACTGTATCTGTCACACATTATTTGAACTGATTGCTGGTTCTGGATAATTCACTCCTCTTCAAAAAAAAAAAAAAACAAAAAAAAAAAAAGAAAAAGAAAATATGGATGTACAACCATGGTAATGCTCAAATATAAAGGAGAAAAGAAACCTTTAACAAATGCCCTGAGGCAGAATGTGCAAATTACACAGACAACCCATGATGAGGGGCCAGGACCACCCCAGGAGAGACATTCCTAAACCAGAACTTCAGGAAACTACTCACCTCCTCCAGCAAGCAGCAGAGTGATCAGGGCAAAACTGTTCCCCAAGGAGAACTGTGCCCTTGGGCAAAGGCAATGGAGCGAACTAATTCCTAATAATGAGGCTGTGAGGAACAGAGTTTGTCTACAAAACAGGCTCATTCATGAAGAGTAAATATGTCAGCCAATTCAAGAGGCATGCTAAATCTCCATTGTTTTCTGAAGTTCAGGTTTCCTGGCTCTATAAAATGGGATGCACGCTCTCAATGTGTGCTGCAGAATCTGTGAGATTGCAGAATGCCACATTAAGCTCAGAGCTCCTGGGCTAATGAGGGTAAGTCCATTTTGCAGTAATGAATTGTTGGTAATAGCCCATCCTGGAGCAGATGTCTCATCCATCACTGCACAGGGAGTCCGACACTCCAGAGTGCTCCCTCAGCACAGGGAGGCCCGGCAGCCCAAGGAGGAAGTCCTCAGCTCTGCTTCCAGAGGGGAGGGAAGCCAACCACATGGAATAGTATAAGCGGATGTGATTTGGGGCCCCCAAATCTTCCATAACTCAAAATATACCCCCACCCATCTGCCACTGGCAGTTAAAATATCCTCCTTTGAATTGTGTCCTATTAAAATGTAAATATGTCACCTGGAAGAAGTAACACATTACATTAGCATCTATTATCACCCACTTCACTTTATCTGGTGCTGGGCCTTGAGGGAATGGGTAGGGGACAAGTACCATCAATTGATCAAGGCAGGCTTTCAAACGGCTGAGGTGGGGCAGGTCCAAGATAGAACACAGTGTGTCTGCAGATAAACATGCTCATTTATCCTAGTAATATTCTGAGATGAGGTGTGTGTGTGTCTGTCTGTCTGTCTGTCTGTCTGTCTCTCATCTCTTCCTTAATCCATCCCCACCTCTTCTTGGCCTCTCACTGAACTTGGAACTCACTGATTTGTTTAGGCTAGAAGCCCTGTCCCCATCCTTTCTGCCCCAATGCTCAGGTTACAGATGTGAAATCAGACCCAGCTTTTTCCTGAGTGCTGAGTGTGGTGATTTGAATGAGTGTCCGCCCCCCCCCATAGGCTTTAAGTATTCAGACATTTTGTCTCCAGTTGGTGGCACTGTTCTTGGAGGTCTTAGAAGGTGTGGCTGTGCTGGAGGAAGTATGTCACTGGGAGCAAGCTTAGTGAGTTTAACAAGCCTTTCGATCTCCAGTTGCTCTCTTGACTTCCTGTGCTCATTGTAAGATGTGACCCTTGGCTTGCTGCTCCAGCCCCAGCCACCATGCCTCCCCCCACAATGGACTCTGTTTCCCTGGACCCATCAATAGTAAGCGCAAATAAACTCTTCCTTTTATAAGTTCCCTTGCTCATGGTGGTTTTATCACAGCAACAGAAAAGTGACTAATACACTGAGGATCCACACTTCCATCTCAGGCTCAATGAGAAGGCACTTTGCTGGCTTCAGATATCCTGAGTTTTTTGTGTACTTCCCTCAACTATCTGAACAACTCTAGGGAGAAATCTTACCATTTTTATCTTTGCAAGTTCCCAGGACCTGGCACGTAAGTACTTAGAAATCCCTAGTACTGTCCTAATAAATATGTATTGGATAAGTGAATTTTAGCCTCACAACCCCTAAAGAAATCAGAGGAGATATGCCAGGTTTTAGATGCCGAAACAGACTCCTGGAGACTTAAGTGCCTGCCAGGCACATGGGACTGGGAGGAACAAGCACTGAATAAAGAACTGGGCAAGGTATAAGCTTTGCATCTAGGGAGAATAGTACCCATGTGAAAACTAATGGGAGTGGGGCTGGAGAGATGGCCTAGCCATTAACAGCACCGACTGCTCTTGCAGAGGACCCTGGTTCCATCCCCAGCACCCACATGGCGGCTGAGAACTGTCTCTAACTCCAATTCCAGGAGAACTCCAGTTCCAGGGGAATCCGACGCCCTCTTCTGACCTCTGCGGCATTGCACGACATGGGTGCACAAACCTACATGCAGACAATACATTCAAATAAATAAATAAATAAATAAATAAATTTTAAAAATATTTAAAAAAAAAAAGGAAAAAAAACTAATGGGAGCTAAGGTTGCATGAGATGAGGGCCAGGCTTTGAAAGTGCCTTTGAATGTCAGCCTGAGGGTTCGGAGTAGTATATGGAACTTCTGAGTATTTATTACTGACTTGGAGGTCAGGAAGCAGAAGAATACAGAGATAATGAGCAAATATTATTTTAGAAAGATTATAGAGGAAGTTGGGATGGGCTGAAGAGTCAAGAAATTAGAAGAGTTGAGAGATTATTTGTGTGAGTTAGAGACAGACAGATAGTGGTGGAAACAGGCGAAGGCATGTGTCTAAGAGACATAACAAAAAACTAATAGATCTGTTTTAATGATTGAATAAAACTGTGAAGAAAAAGGAGTAGGCAGAGGAGGAGGAGGAAGAGGAGAAAAAAGAGGAGGAGGAGGAATAATATGGGTCATTGGCTGTATTTCAAACCCACTTACCTGAAAAAGATATGGGCTGATATGGGACACATAGATGAAAGGCAGGCTGTTGTGTGACTTTTCCTGGGGACACTCACCCCAAATAGGACCCCAACAGCAGACCAAAGAAGCAATGCCCCCCAAGTATAGCTTGATGAACCAATGAGTTTATTATGTTACTTAAAGGCACTTGGGTACAGAGTTACTTACAAATATAAGAATGACTCAAAAGCAGATACAGCACCAAAAAGCCCATCCTATCAGGAGCAATGACTCACAAATCATACAGCTCCCTGCACAACCTGCAGGCAACTCTGCTGGTGGGAAAGTCAAGTCCTGCTGTTTGTATGACCTTGCCAAGCAGCCCTGAGAATCTTCTGATCCTTGTAAGTTGTATGATGCTTCAATTTGGAGGAAATGACTGTCTAGGACAGGCTTTGACTAAGGGTTGTAAGGTCCCCTAAACACGTTGTGTAAGGTGACAACCAGCATACCCAAGTGAAGACGTTGCATAGGATAGAAAGAAATTAGACATTAAAACTAGAAAAGGTTCAGTAGAGGCCAGGAGAGTAGGTGAGCTTTTCGAGAAAACATACAAATTAATCCCAGTTAGAACCATCAGACATGCCCACATGCAAGAAAGAAACTGTGAAACCAAAATGAAGGAGTGAAGGAATGGAGCTGTGGCTGCACGGTGACAACTGAAGACAAGAGTGTTTCAGAAGAGTAGAAGTGACATTGCCAGATGCTACAGAAGGGAAAATTAGGAACAACAGATATTAGATTTCAAGAACAGGTTGTCCCTGATCGTCGTCAAGAGCAGCTTCAGAAGGATGAGAAACAGAAAGATGGAGAAGAGAGGTGGCAGTTGGGGCCAGCAAGGCTTGACTGGGCTTGTTCATTCATCCCTCCCAGTACTGGGTGAGCTGAGTCTATAGCTTATAAGCAGAGACTCCGAAATACAAATGGTGATACTGGCCACTTGTCCCATGGAAGCAGCAGGAAGCTAGCCAGGGCCTGGGAAGCAGCACAGGGGAGGGCTGGAAAGGAGGGGGGAGAGGTGGTGAGAGTCTAGTTTGAAGGAAGGGCTGGTTCAGAAGTCATTTTACTGGAAAAAAAATCAGATCCCAGGAGCAGACAAGCAGACAAATAAACTTTCCCAAGGAGAGAGAGGGTCCACACTGGCAAAGGACTAGATTCGGTGGTTGCTAAGATTCAGACAAATAAAGAGAGGCACGAAAATCATCCCAGAAGTTAGAGCTCATCTATCTGCCACAAAAGGTGTCTAGACCTAGAATTACAAGCACTAGAGAGGCCCCGAGACACGTGATTTAACACTCACATTTCATCATGAAACTAAGGCCTAGAGAAGGAAACAAATTAGCTAAGATCACACAGCTTTTTAAGGACTAAGCCTAGGCTGCTAGAAACAGGCCAAGTACCATCCCAACAGAAGCAACTCAGCATGCTAGAGTACTGGGAGAAGTCTAGGCACCTATAATCTCTTCTTTCCAATAAGGATTTAAATGAATAACAAAAACATGATTTCATGTTGTCATCTTCGTATGGATTTTCATATTGAAAATGTTTAATAGCAATAAATCTCAAATAAAGAAAGTCATTTATCAAAACATGTCTCCTTGTTTTGGATTCTGTTAATAGTCACAGTGACAGTTATTAAATGTGTGGCTCTGGAGTCAGAGAGGCTCAGCTGCAAATACGGGAGAGACACCCACCACTTACTACGTGTGGGATGCTGAATGACGAATGAGAGCTCTGCTGGGAGAGGGGCCTCAGCCTTCAGAGCACAGCAATGAAGGGCAGGAGGCAGCAGCAAGCTTCTGTGCTGGCACTGCTGGCTTCGCATGAGAAGAAAGTGGCGGGTGAGACCTGGAAAGAAAAGCAGCTGAAACTGCCATTAATACTGCTTTCCCCTGGGAGTCATCCCAGTGATTCAGCCAGGGATGATGCGAAGGCTGTTTGAGAGGCAGACCTGAAGAGAAAATGTAATTACTTTTTCCTGCACTTGAATATCAAGGTGGTGTCCTTTCAAAATAAAGAAGCCACTTGAGATGTGGGAGGGAGGCAGGGAGAAGAGAAATGAAGGATGGAGAAGGGCCATTCACACTGAAGCCTGTGACATTTCACCAAAGTGACTCCCTTTGGGAGCAGCTGGTGCAAATGTCACTCTGAGATGATAGGAAGCAAGAGAGAGAAAGAAAGGGAGAGAGAGAGAGAGAGAGAGAGAGAGAGAGAGAGAGAGAGAGAGAGAAGAGAGAGCTTTGTGGGAAAGTCCAGTCTTCCTCATTCCTTTTCTCAGGGGCATACATTTAGCCCAATTTTTAAGGAAGTAGAAAGTTCCTGCACACTGACAGAAGAGCACTGCTGCGGTCTCCAGTGCATCAGAAAGGAGGACGGACATCCATGAAACTCAAGAAGGCAGCATAAGCCTGGGGTCTCCGGCCACCAATATTCCTAAGTGGTCACTCCACTATCTCCAAGGACTGATGAGATTTCAGAACTAATGGACCCTTGTATAGCCTGAGATAATGACCTGCAAGCAAAGACAGGATAGGATACTATTCTGTCTACATGCAATGTATGATGTATATCCAAACATGCTTTCAAAAACAACTCACTCACAACTCTGTACAGACATATATTCAACCTGGTAGCACCTCCATGGTGAGTGACCACTATTGGGTGGGCCTTTGAGGCCTCCTTAGGTCCTGTCTGGATATGCTATCCACATGCTGTTCTGGAAAATTCCTGGCCCATTTACTCAACAGTGGTGTCCATTAATATCTGAGGCTTTTGTGTTTTGAGCAGGGTCTCACTCTGTAGCCCAGACTGGTCTGGAACTCACAGCAATCCTCCAGCCTCAGCCTCCTGAGTGCCAGGATTCCAGATGCAAATCACCATGCCCAGCTTTGGCTGAATATTTTTCATTTCCTTTTAAAAGAAAACTTGTTTCTTTTTATTTTTTTTTAATTTCTTTTTATTTTATTTTATTTTATTTTTGTATGTGTATGAATGTACTGTCTGCATGTATGTCTGTGCACCCGTGTCGTACAATGCCACGGAAGTCAAAAGAGGGTCTCTGATTCCCCTGGAATTGAAGTTCTCCTGGAATTGGAGTTACAGATGGTTCTTAGCTGCCATGTGGGTGCTGGGGATCGAACCTGGGTCCTCTGCAAGGGCAGTTGGTGCTCTTAACCGCTAGGTTATCTCTCCAACCCCAAAACTTGTTTCTTTTTAAAGAAGAGCCGGGCCTTCAGCTAAATATGTCTGTGGGAAGCTAAACTCTTGGGACCATGGAACAATAAACAGAGAGTCCTAATTGAAGCTAAAATGCCTAAGAGAGTAAGGTGGCACTTTGAGTGCCGAGTGAGGAGCCTAGCTACAGAAGTCCAATCTGAGAGGAAATTTTTTAGCAAGTGAAATTCCCTGACAACAGGAAGTATTCTTTCTCTGCAGAATGGATTTCCTGAGCCTCCTCTGGATGCAAAGGGGACACTGGGACACTATCAAAAGAAAGTCCAGGTCCATGGAAAGGCGAATCCCTAATTCATCCTTTGGTTACTGTCTATACCAGTGAGAAGCCAACGAGTGCAGCCTAAGTGCGTTTTCTTGCAGATTGGCTGATGTGATGACTCAGGCACTGAAACACAAGCACAGTATCTATGTTTAATTAACAAGCTGGAGAGGGCAAATGCTAGTAATTGATTGATGCATGAGAAGGCGACATTGGGAAAACAGTGCCTGCCAAGTCTCCCTTTCAGACCATTATCTGCTTTCTATTGTTTCCAAAAGGGACTTCTGCAGAAATAGCCACAGCTCCGAGGATCCCCTTATCCCACAGGACAAAACCAGCTGTGGACACACCTTGATTGCTCTAATCATCTTTACTACCAGAGTGGAGTTTCCCTGCAGCTTGGAGGCAGCACATATAACAAGACACACTGCTCTGACTTATGGACCTAGGAACTGTAAAGCCTCGGGCTGTGGCAAGGCCAGAGAAGAGGGCTGGGGACGCAACTTCAGCACTAGGATCTGTGGTCCAGCAGAGCCAGCCTTATTCTTTTCTGCGGGGCAATCAGAAGGTTTTTCCATGACCTTTAGAAGCCCCAACAAGAGAATCACAACACCCGGGGTATTAAATCTCCTTCCTGGAAGCTATTCTTGACCTACTAGTTGGCCTTGGCAGAGATGATAGGTTTAACTATGAGATATCAAGTGACCATGGGAGCTGAGTTGCCTATCATGAACTGGGCACTTTCCAGTCTTCTGAATTCAGTAAACTAGAACACACACGACAGCAATTGACCCCCATAAGAAGGTGTATAGACAAAAGCCTAGACTTACAATGGGCTCCCACGCTGAAACCAGAGATGAGAAGAGGCCCCTGCTGATAATGCCAATGGACTATTCAACCTTCAGGTCTAGGATCACAAGCCAAAGCAAAGCCCCCTTCTCCTAACTGGTGAAGTTATATGAGGATCAGAAACCTTTGTAGAAAGTAGAATAGCAGTCCTCATCTGAGGTAGCTTGCCCCCAATGTCTGAAAATATGAGCAACATGACTAAGCTTGGGTTCAGTCTTCTAGCAGGCAGAGGACAGGAATGATGTAGCAAATCCCACATTTTACAGATAAGCACTATTCTACCAAAGTAATGCCCAGGCAGAGAAACTGTTAACAAGGGAAAGAAGAGAAAAATAAAGAAGTTAGTGATTAGCATATGCCCATTAATGAGATACAGCCTTCCTCGTGTCTATCACCTGTAGCAAGGTCAACTGGACATCCCCTTATTCCTTACCCCACATTTCTGTGTGCATGTTAGTATTCCAGAGCACAGGAACCATACATTCCCTGGATCCTCAAAGGGATTCTATTGTCAGAGGTTAAGAATCCCTTCTGTAATTGTAATTCCCTACTTCTGTACCAAACTCCACATCTAGAAGAAAGCAAGCACTTTTTTTCTGCCACCCACCCCACTGATCTGCTCTAGAGACCCTAGAGGCTGGCAGGTATTAGACTTGGGGTCACTTTTATCTATGTAAAAAAGTAAGGATAACTTACATTCTCTATATATCCTTTACACACACAAATACCAGAGTAATAATCCTTTTCTCCTGCCTGTTCATCAGCTAATCTCAGTAGTGCTGCTTGTAATAGTGATAAAAGCACCAGCACCTGGCCGTCTTCATAGAGATCATAACTTATGGTCAGGACCATCATTTTTCTCACAGCTTCGTTGATGCGGGAGAATCAACGAAGAACTCACTCCTCAAGAATCTGTGGTTCCCTCACGCCATCCTGTTCCCAGAGCCTAACCTACTATTCTGGGGAAGTATCATGCAACATCCTGGTCCTCATCCCAGAATGCAAAGATTTTCCCACAGCTCCTCTAGCACCTGCCCCTGGATCATGAGTTGTCTTCCTATCCTGTTTCAGAACCCATGGCTCCAATAGATGTATTAAAAAGCTACCAAGTACAGTTGAGATGAAAATAAAAATGCCAGTGTCCTTCAAGAGACCAGAACACCTTTGCTCCAACTTGTCCCTTAACCTAATATTCCTCTGTTGTGAAAGTAGAAGGAGCATCGTGAAAAGGTCCTGCCTTGAGTGACTCCACAACTGGAGCCTAGAGTTGGGGCAAAGCTGAGCTCACTCAGTGCTGTTTGTCCAGGAATGACAAGTAACTCACAGGAGCCCCCTGCCAGATACTCTTCTCCATAAGGTTCTGAAAAGCCACCTGGGAAAGAGCCTCATAGGAACCAGAAGTCCAGCTTGAGAGAGATGCATCTTCTGCTGACCTTTCTCTCTGCTTCTTTTCTAATGATTCCTCTGGCTGGCGGAACTGCCTGTGATACACTTCCTATCAACTGTATTGTTAATGTGTGGTCATTTGCTTTCTCTCAGGACACTGGATACTGTCCTTTTGTGGTTGGAGTGTACTCAGAATCCTGGAGTTTCTCAGTTTCCCTCTGTTAATTTATTGTTTGTTCAGCAGTATTTACTGAGTATCTGCTCTATGCTAGGCACTGTTTAGGTACTCAGGGTGCTTGGATTTAGGCTTGCAGAATACTGGTAGTAAATAACAAATAGATGACTTACAAATCAAAGCAGAGTCAGGGATGCAGAGTGACAGGGTGGGAATCAGGGTTGTTCAAAGGCTCCAGAGGTTGTCTGAGAAAAGGAGGGAGAAAAGGAGGGGCAGAAACCTGAAATGAAGTAACTGACAAATGAAACAGGGAAAGAACATTCTTTTTTTTTTTTTTGGTCTTTTTGAGACAGGGTCTCCCTGTAGCTCCAGCTATCTTGGAACTCACTATGTAGACCAGGCTGGCCTTGGCCTTGAACTCACAGAGATCCACCTGCCTCTGCCTCCCCAAGTGCTAGGATTAAAAGCCTGTGCCACCACACCTGGCCAGAAAGAACATTCTAAGCAGAGGGAAGAGCGAGTGACAAGGCCCTGAGGTGAGAATAAGCTTGGCAACTGTACAAGCATGGAGGTATAAACACATCGGGTCCCATGTAAATATGAGGGGAAGCATTAAAGGATGCCACATAACCTGTTTCACATTTTAGAAAAATCCTCTGGCCACTATGTAGGAAAAAAAAAAAACATATGTAGAAAAACAACAGAGCAAGGTGACCACTTAAGAGGTCATTACAGACATGCGGGAGACATGGCGGGGCCCTGAGGTGCTGGAAAACACCATGCCTGTCATACATTCAGGATCCACTTCAAAGACAAAGAAAACTCAGTGGAAAGTTAGAGAAGGAAAGAAAGAGAATGAGCAACGTCAAGGGTCAGTGCAGCCACCTGGCCTGAGCAATGGGCAGCTCCTTGCCACAGTGGAGAGAACATGAAGAGTCAGGCAGGGCGAGTATGCTCAGATTTGGTTTTGATTTCATCAGGCAGACATTCAGTAGAGACAAACATCCAGAGCAGTGGAAAGGTGCGGGGTGTTTGGAGATAAAGTGGGGAGTCGTCAGAATGCCTTTAATATTTAAAAGCTTGGCTTGACTCCTCCACTGAAGGTCTGTAGATAGGGAAGTCCAAAGATTGAGTCGGGTTGGGGAATTTGGAGCAAAAGGTAAATGAGACTGAAAAGGAGCTACCGACGGGTGGAGTGGGAAAAAAATCATTGCAAGCATGTGGAATTTTGGAAGTAAAATGAAGCAATAAATAAATAAATAAATAAATAAATAAATACCAAAAGTAATACCAACAACAACAACAAACCCTCAGGAGGGAGCGAAGGATTCTAATCCTACCAGAATGTTTCCAGTCTTGAGTAGGGTGGCAGCACTGTAGGCTTTCCACCCTCTCTCTAGGAATAAATCTTTTATAAAGGATGTTTATAGTAAGGAAGTATATTAATTATATTTATCACTGATATGAGAAAATATCTGAAAGAAAAAGGTTTTAGGGAGATGTTTCTTTTAGCTCATGGTTTGAGGGAGTACAGCCCAGCAAGGTAGGGAAGGCATGGTGGTTTGAGGGAGTACAGCCCAGCAAGGTAGGGAAGGCATGGTGGTTTGAGGGAGTACAGCCCAGCATGGTAGGGAAGGCATGGTGGTTTGAGGGAGTACAGCCCAGCATGGTAGGGAAGGCATGGTGGTTTGAGGGAGTACAGCCCAGCATGGTAGGGAAGGCATGGTGGTTTGAGGGAGTACAGCCCAGCAAGGTAGGGAAGGCATGGTGGTTTGAGAGAGTACAGCCCAGCAAGGTAGGGAAGGCATGGTGGTGGGGATTCTGCAGCAGTGAGAGCATGTGAGCAGCTGCTTGCTTACACCTCTGCAGACCAGGATGCAAAGA
The DNA here is from genome assembly GCA_009823505.1 of Rhizomys pruinosus. Taxonomy (NCBI): domain Eukaryota; kingdom Metazoa; phylum Chordata; class Mammalia; order Rodentia; family Spalacidae; genus Rhizomys; species Rhizomys pruinosus. The sequence goes on from VZQC01000299.1 coordinate 2,739,424, forward strand.
CAAGATAGAAAGTGGGGCCTGACTATACCCTTTAAGATCTGACCTCCAGAGATACACTTCTTTCAGCAGGGCCCTGCCTTTAAAAGATTCTACAGGCTCCAGAAACTATACCACCAGCCAGAGACCAACTGTCCAAGCATGTGAGCTTATGGGGACATTTCTAATTCAAACCATACAGAAAGAAGGCAGTGGACTTTATTAGCAAATGCCACTGAGGTCCAGTAAGATAAAGAAACTGAATCAACCCTTTGTGTTTGCTGAATGGACATCTTTGTTGTCAGGACAAAAATGGTTCCAAAGCGTGAATATAAGAGCTGTCCTTGCAATGGACTGAAAAAAGAAGAAGCTGGGGAAGTGGAGACACTGGATAGTGTCATGCTTTTGTGAAACTGAGCTTTGAAATGGATATAGAGAATTGGGGTATAGACAAAGAGGAGAAAAAGTGGTTGGCTATGTTTGTGCCTTGGAGGACATAGGACTGAGTGAGGCATGGTAGCATATCTATAGACCCATAGGAAAGAATCACTCAATCAAGCAGGAAGGAAAGGATAAGTAAAGAATGGCATCATGGGTAGATTAGAGAAGAGGATCTAGGCTACAGGTGGACGCACCTTTCGCAGGAGCTGGGTCCAGGCCTGTTCACCCATTGTACAGCATGGCGGGAGATCTCAGAGCTACAGAGGCAAGTCACTGAATAGATAAATAGATGTGGCAATGTAAGGGATACTTCCGTTCTTATGGGCCGGGGGGGGGGGTCTTAGAGATGTGAAGAATAAACTAAAAACATGCAGCATACCAGATAGACAGAACAGAGGGCCCCTGCAGGTGAGGGCTACATTGTGTAAATCCCTTATGTGCTTAGTGTTCCCAGATACTCTGCACTGCTCATGAGCAGGAGGACTTGGACTTAATCAACACAGATGTTTATCAGATGCAAAGAAAGGAGGACAGGGCATGAGGAAGTTGAAACACACTGAATCCTGGGTTCAGCCTGACCCCTACTCATAGCATCATAATCTGCTAGAGGAGTTCTGATACCGAGTAGCTTCACAACAGAAGGAGATGGAGTCAAGAACTCTTGTCCCAGGAAGCCCCTCGGTTCTTTACATCTTTCCCCGCAAAGTAATGGTCACAAGGGCTGGGTTATCCCTAAGCCAGGAAATAAAAATGGTTTCCTTTTAAGAAATTTCTCCCCTATGAAAATAAAAACGTTCCTGCCTCCCCAAAGTAGCTAAAACTCTAAGGTGGGCTAGAGGCCCTTCACTAGTAGGTAGAAGTAGCAGTTGGTGGCAGTGGGGGAGGGGGACACACACACCTCATTTGTGCCCATCAATAGAAGCCACAGAACCCTGGGTTGTACTCTTCATAGTAACATAATTCAATAGGCTGTGGCTTAGTGGTAGAGTGTTTACTTAACATGCAACAGGCCTGGGTTCTATCCATCCCATCACTGCAAAAAAATAAAAATTAAACATATATTTCAACAAAACAAACCAGTCATTCTGGGTTTTAGCTGGAAGATGGTACTGTATGTGTGGAGTAAATAGTCTGGGACAAAGACACCAAGGTATAGTGTGATCAGGGTTGGTGTGATGGTTAATACTGTTAACTTAAGGAGACCGACCAACCTGTTCGCACATGTGAAGGAGTTTCTAGATTGGTTTCACTGAAGTGGACTATGGTTTAACTGTGGGTGTTAGCATTTTATGTGAACTAGACTCTTGGATTGGATCAAAAGATGATAGCGAGCTGAGCACCAGCATTCATGTCTCTCCGCTTCTTGACTGGGGGTGGAATGTTACCAGCCTCCTCAAGCTACTATGTCTCCCTACTCCCACCCCGTGATGGACTGTCCCCTCAAACTGTGAGCCAAAATAAAGCCTTCCTTCCCTTCTTAAATTGCATATGTGCGCATGCATAAACATACCTGTGTATACATGTGTATGCATTCATATAAATCCATAGATGGACATCACGTGTCTTTCTCAGTTGCTCTCTTCATCATGTTTAGAAATTGGGCCTCCTGATAAGCCTGGAGCTCACAGATCCAACTAGAATGGATGCAGCAAGCCACAGGAATCTCGTCTCTGCCTTCCTAATGCTGGTATTATACACGTATATTGGTGTGCCCAGCTTTTACATAGGTGCTGCTGAATGAACTCGGGTTTTCATACTTGCACAGCAAGCATCTCCCTAACCCCTTAAAGTTGCTTTTTTCAGGTATTTTGAAGCAGCATTGAGAACAGTAACTAATATACTTACTTGGCTGTGGCAGAGGAAATGAACATGGTGATTAGAAGACAGCCTCGGATTAAACCACCAGGGGCAGGCAGATGATCGATAGGTTGGACACTAAAGCGTACATGCATACAAGGTTGGCTCTGGTGCCCCAGCTCTTAGCTCTGCATCCACCTTATCCCCAGACGACAGACAGACAGAGAGTACGTGAGGCTGCCCACCAAGGTGATGTTCCTACCTGCCCTGCCTTCACAGCTGGCCTTCTTGGCTCCTTGCCCCAGCTCCAATCAAAACCAATTTCCACATCCTCTGAGCACTCATAGGGGACTAGTGCTAACCTGATAAATTAATTCAAGCTAATGCAAATTATGGCTTAATATGTTACCCTTCCAGGCAACATTTACATTTTTTAAAGTAGCTGTAGTTCCTTAAATCTAAATGAGTGAGTATTGTGAGAATGTCAAGCCTTGTGGCAGGCAGCTAGGGAAGATTTAAGAAAGAGCAGCACCTGTCTGGGGCCCTCAGAGGTCAGTTGCAGAAGGTCCCATCTGCTCCTTCCGATCCTCAAATATCTCCTGGGCTAAGAGGTACCAATGTCAATTTTTTGTCTAAAACCAGGAGATTTCCATCTTGAGAAAACATGCTTTAATGTACTTGACTACTGCTTCTATTCTAATGTATGCAGATGAGATTCTTCTCTGCAATCAAAATAAATCTATGATAGTGGTTTGCTTAATTTCTTCTTCTATACCAGAGAGTGTGAGTACCCCAAAGATGGTAGAAGAGAGAAGAGAGGAACCTCCCCATCACCACTCCAGTACAGCACTGCCCAGGACTACTGGGCCTGCCTGGGTTGCTCTAGGTCTTTCTGTGTAGATCTGGCCACCAGGCAAAGGGTATCACATAAGGTCTGCTGCAGCTGCCCCAATGGACCAGTGAGGTGGGAAGAGAGGTTAGAAGTGTAGAGGGCCCCATCTATAAGGTTGGCAAGATGTCTCAGCAGGTAAGGATGCTTGCCACCAAGCTTAAAGATCTGAGTTCAATCCCTGGGACCCACATGGAAGAAGGAAAAAACCAACTCCAGCAAATTGTCCTCTGATGTGCACATGTACACCGCACACCATGGTATGTGGATGCTCACACACAGCCCGGCATACATTTACATACATGTAAAATAAAAGTCCTCAGCTACAGAAAGCAAGTTTTCACTGTTATTGCAGCACATTTAATCCAGCACATGGGAGACAGAGGCAGGCAGAGCTCTGTGAGTTTGAGGCCAGCCTAGTCTACATAGCAGGTTTCAGGCTATGCAGGGCTACATGGTGAGACCTTGTCTCAAAGCAAAACAAAAAAGTTAGAAAGCAATTCTTCCCAGGTAATATTCCTGTCTTACCAGGAAACTCTGGGGGTGGGAAGTATGTGAGTCTGTGCATTCAGGAACCAATCCTCCTGACAAAGAGGTTTGTCACAGGAGCCTGGATGCAAAGATGATAGTTGAGGAATAACCAAAACAGTTTCTCTGACTTCTCTCAGATCTCCTTGGTCTATGAAGAAAACCAAATCCACCTTCTGTTTTCACGGGTACTATACTCTGCCCTCCCATGCCCCTCTCCTCCAGAATGGAGAAAGGCTGTCTCCACTGATCTGGAGAAGACAGAGGTCAGGAAAAGTCCGAGTCAGTCACTGCCAAGGAGCACTCATCCACTGGTCTATCCATTCATGCTCTCGTCTATTACTGTCTAGCTGAAGAAACCAGCAAGTAGCCCTATTCCAGCACACAGCTCTTGACTTCCAGAAGGGGTAAGATCTATGCAAGTGGATACATTTCTATCCTAGGGGCCAGGGCATTCATTGGCTCTGGCTAAGTGTGGAGCCACTAGCCACGAGGAACGTGTTCCTCTTTGGGGGTTATCACGAAGCCCAATGTCTCCCTAGGAGGCTACAGCAGAGCTGCTGCTTGTTTCCCACTCTGTGGTGAGTGACCCAGAGAGTCCATTGCCTGCTCCTCCATTACAGGCCAGTTGCCTTGTTCCTTCTACAAACACAATGCTCCCCAGAGTTAATCTTCCACTAAATGTCTTCATGCTTTTGAAACTTCAATTATAGCTCCCTCCACCTTCTGGCAGATGGTACTTTGGTGCAAATGCAGGTTTGAATCATCACACACACACACACACAACCACCCATGCTGTGTTAGTATCTCCTCTGCTTTTGTCAAGGGGGCCTCTCAGCTTGCCTTGTCTTATTCCTATTGAGAATCACGTTCGGTCCAAGAGCTGGGCCTTATGAAGAGTCCTCCCACCAAACACCCTTCTCAAGATTCTCTCTTGTTTCTGAGTTCTACCTTGCAGTGATCTGCTTCTCACCCTTTCTTTGATCCCCTTCCCGCTTTTGGAAACTCCCCAAGGTTAAATGCATCACACTGCTCCCCAGTCCTCAACTCATTCATTTCCTGGACCGTGGACATTCACCCTTTCCCTCTCCTTGTACAAAACCCAGGCTCCGGGGCTGGAGAGATACCAGCGGTTAAGAGCATTGACTGCCCTTGCTGAGGACCCGGGTTCGATTCCCCGCACTAGCCACATGCACTGAGAACCGTCTGTAACTCCAATTCCAGGAGTAGCTCCGTTCAGAGGAACCGATCGCCGCTCTTTCTGCGCTGCGATAGCACTGCAGATACGGGTGCACGACCGTAACATGCAGACAGTACTACATAACACATAAATAAATAATAAATAGAAGAATTAAATAAAAAACCCAGGCTCCCTCTTGTCTGCATGTCTAAGCCTGGGTAGGAATCTCTCCTGCATCTCTGTCTCTTCTCTCACGTCGTCGTCTCTCTGCTCTCACCTCTGGGCCTCTCTCTGGATCCTCTCTCCTTCTGTTCATTAGGATTGGGTAGGGGAAAGCCAAGATGGCCATAGACCAGTAATTAGATCCTCTTTCTTTGCCGGTCAGGCCCAAATTCCCAGGAGACCTCTGGACGTAAGACCCACCTCCAGATCTGAGCCCTGGCCTGGTTTAATTGGCCAGATTCCAAAGGTTGCACATCCTCCCTCCTCCCCTATAATAAAGGTCTCTCACACCCTCCCCTCCCAGGAAGCCGCTTTCCGCAGCCCTCAGGATGGCTGGCAGCCCATGGATTCTCCCGAAGAGAGAGAGGAGAAGAGAGAGAGAGAGAGAGGAGAGAGAGTCACATTCAGAATAAATGCCTACCCTTTATATACTTTTTAATTCGCTTGATTCGGAATCTTGTTCTTACCATCCGTTACTTCTCTCATCTCTCTCTCTTTTCTCTCTCTCTAACCATCACACACAAAAAAAAAAAAAAAAAAAAAAAAAACAGGGAAGGCACACATGTAAACTCCCAAGAATAGTGAGAGCATGCACAAGACCTGGACAAGCTCAAACCAGATAAACTTCCAGCATGGGAGGGGAAGGTGAACAGGAAGACCCAGCATGGGGAGGGGAAGGTGAACAGGAAGTCCCAGCATGGGAAGGGAAGGTGAGCACAAAGTCCCAGCCCTACTGAGGAGATACTGGCAACCCCACCAAAGAGAATGTGAGCCACACAAATTAGACTCCATGGAATTTTAAAAAATGAGGACCATGAGGGTGGAGGGGAAGGGGGTGCATCTAGGAGTAGCTGGGGGAGGGGAGAATGTGCTCAAAATACAATGCATGAAATTCTTAAAGAACTTTTTAAATAAAAAATATTGTCTGAGGATTATACATAATTCTATACCTATCCAAATGCTTTTCAGTGTGTAAAAGAAACAAAAATGTTGTATGGCTACACATATATATATATATATGGCTAACCTTGAGCTACAGAGCCTGCCAGCAAGCAGCACTCCCCACCGCTTCAACTTCGGGCTCCTGCCTGAGTCCCTGCCCTAGCTGCCCTCGGTGATGGATTGTGACCTGCACTGTAAACCGAATAAGTCCTTTGCTCTCCAAGCTGCTTTTGGTCACAGTGTTTCAGCATAACAACAGAATGAAACCACAGCACCATAGTCAAAATCATTGTTTTATTTAATGTCTTACCATATATAAAGATTGGTAGATAAATACTCCTGCTGGAAAACCACCAGAAATTCCAGAAAGATAGAAATTGATCTTTCCTTAAATCTCAGAAGGCCAGACAACATATTAGGAGTAACCAGGCTAAAGTGTGAGAATGGGAATCCAGCCAGGGAAATTGAATAAGAAGTAGTGTTTGTCCTGAAGGCATCCATCAACTGGGGGGCTCCACTTTTGATATCTGTTCAGTGACAACTGGGCAGACAGGGCAGGCAGTGCTTCAACATTTAACCAGAGATGTTCCCTGTGTAAGACTAGATCGTCCACAAGAATGAACTAGGAATAAAGCTTCCTGCCCACCCCATCTCTCACACAAGTACCCCAAGATATCAATAGCAAACCTGCTAATCAGAAATCTGGGGAAAAGATGAAACTAAAACCTGGTCTGAGAAATTGCAACTACAAACATCCCTTAAGGAGATTGGTAGCTGAAGTTCACATCATTCTGGGCTTGCAAAAAATGCCCTTTAAGGCATGAATTTAATTTGCTATGTTTCTAGCCTGGTAGCTCCCCAAGGCATACAATAGAACTAAGCACAGCTGCATGAAGAACACACCTTCATACCATATCTCAACCTCTAAACATAGTATTTATGAAGGCAATGAAATTCATAAAGTCACTAGATAAAGTAGAAGGAACAGTAAACAGAAAAAAACAACACGGGAAACAAAACAGAGTCACAGACTTCAGATACAGTCAATTATCAGACTGGGTTTTTAAAAAGTCATTAACAGCACTCAGTAATAATATGCTTGCCAAGCATGTGCAAGGCCCTGGATTGGATCACCAGCACCACACACAAAGAAATTCAATTGTCCTTATTGTGTTTTCTACAAGTGACCACTTTTAAATATGTACAGTAAATCACACAGAAAAGCTACAGGGATACAAAAAGCTCAGTACCCCTTTTTAAACAATAGGGTGACTAGAAATTCCTTAGAATAAACAGCAATAAATGGGTCTAGCGGAAGATAGCTAAGGGACAAGTGAGAACAGAAGAAATGGATCAGAATATAAGAAAATTCCGCCCAGGGAAGGGAGAGGAAGTCAGGGATAGCTGCGTTTGAATGATAATGGTGAAATATTAATGAAAGACATCGGTATACATGTTTAAGCGGCAAACAAATCCCAATAATAATGAAAAGAATGCATATCTAGCCCCAGGGTATATACATTCAAGAAGAACAGGGGAAAAAGATGTTTTCTCCAATCTTAAAAGTTCCATTACTTCAATAGTTAAAGGCCCACAGTTCAACTTTTTCGCAACAATGACAACCAGACTTAGTGTCTTCTGAGTAATGAATAGAAATAACTGTCAATCAAGAATTGTATTTCTGGGGTTGGGGGAGTATAAGGATCTTTCAAAAATGAGCTGAGGTGCTGGAGAAATGGCTCCATCGTTAAGAACACCAACACTCACGTGGCAGCTAAAAACTGTATGCACTCCAGTTCTAGGGGACTCTTACACCTTCTTCTGACATCCATGGGCATTGCAGGACACGGGTGCACTTACACAGATGCAGGCAGAACACTCATATACATAAAATAAAAATAATGAAATATTTTAAAAACCCACAAAAATTAGCTAAAATGACAAAATTTTCCTTCCAAGGGAATGAGAGAAGTCCCCATCAGCAGACCTGACCAGCAGAAACTTTAAAGGATGGCCTTCATTAAGGACAAAGAGAAACTAAGAATGTACTGAGTATTTGGGTAGATCTGAATACTGATTACATAAGACAGTGGTTTTTAGGAATTAAAATAAGCAAAGAATTCAAACCTATCAAAACAAGAAGCTGGGAATGCAGTTCAGTTGGCGGAGTACTCTGCTAGCATGTGCAAAGCTGGGTTTGGTCTTCAGCTCTGCATAGACTAGGCATGGTGGCACATGCTTGTAATCTCAGAATTTGGGAGGTAGAAGAAGGATGATCAGCAATTCAAGGTCCTCAGCTACATTTCAAGTATGTGGGGCCAGCCTGGGACCCATGAGATCATCTCTCCAAGAAAAAAAGGAAGCACAAAAGAATGTAGTCGTGTGCTGCATTCCACTTGTCATTTGTCAGTGGTAGACCCCTCATGCAAGTAGGCCCAAAAGCCTGTCATCTCTTACTTGTCATCTTTGTTTTCAGAAGTACACTTCTTTTGGGACTGTAGAGATGGCTCAGCGGTCACGACCACTGGCTGTTCCTGCAGAAGACATGGGTTCAGTTCCTAGTATCTACATGGTGGCTAAGGACAGTCTGTAACTCTAGTTCCAGGAGATCTGACACCTTCTTCTGACCTCCTTGGGAACTGCCCAACATGGGTGGACTTACTTACAGGCAACACATTCATACACCTAAAATAAAAATAATAAATAAAATATTTTTAAAAGAAGTACATTTCCTTATGCCCACGTGATGGAATTACCTAACAATATGGTTCCCAGAATCCAGGAAGGGACATATATCTGTATAAGCAAGGAAGAAAACAAAGCAATCTAAAGTTCTTGAATTATCAAAAGATTAAAGATACTGATGAACTTCAGACTTGGGTAATTAAGTATGCATACAGGAACTTCCCAGGTAACCACCAAATGAGCACAGCAAATATTCCAAATTGGCCAAGAGACAAAAGAAATGATTATTTATTTTAAATACCTCATACGTCCAAATAAATGCAAGCTGGCAACATACAAGAAACTTAGAAGTGGTTGAACAAGTGGAGAACACAAACTACCAGAACGGATTTAAATGTAAACATGTAATTATACTGAATTTAAATGTACTGAATGTTTAAGCAGGACAGGAACACAATGATAGCACTGGAGAGATGGCTCAGTGGTTAAGAACACTGGCTGCTCTTGCAGAGGACCTGGGTTTGGTGCCCAGCACCCACATGGCAGCTAATAAACATCTGTATCCTAAGTTTCAAGGAATCCAATGCCCTCTTCTGCACACATGGGTGCACTTCTATGTAGGTAAAACACTCACAGACATAACATAAATAAATAATAAATATTTTTAAAGCATAAAAGAGTCACACTTGATAAAATTTAAAACCTACTATAGAATTCTGACAAAAAACACATCAAAGATTTAAGGCCACAGGAAGTATTTCAGTAATCACTGGATAAGCTGCACTTGCTTTATGCACTATTTTATTTTATTTTATTTTTTCCCCACCCATTCCCCCACCCTGCCAGAGCTCATGCATTCTGCCAAACATGCTTTTCATCTCTTAGTCTTTCTCAATATTCTCCATGAGGAAGTTGACTGTTTTGAGCAGAAGTTCACTGTTTCAGTCAGTTCTTTGATGCAGTCCTTTCTGTTGTTGTTGTTGTTGTTGTTGTTGTTGTTGTTGTTTCCAATATGCATTACACCCAACTGCTTTGGACAAAAGCTCAGGGGGCCCTACACAAGAAATACTTACAACTGGGTAATTGGCACTAGCATCCACAGATGAGGGATACCATTCGTCGTTTGTTTTTCTGGGACTGTGTTACTTCACTCAGCATGATGTCCTCTAGCTCCAGCCATTTTCCTGCAAAGCTTGTGATGTCGTCTTTCTTTACTGCTGCATAGAACTTCATTGTGTACATGTACCACATTTTCTCTATCCACTCGTCAGTTGAGGGGCATTTAGGTTGGTTCCATCTCCTTGCTATCGTGAAGAGAGCTGCAATAAACATGGCCGTGCATGTATCTCTGTGGTGGCGTAAGTCTTGAGGGTACATGCCCAGGAGTGGTATGGCTGGGTTGGGTGGCAAGTTCATTCCAAGTCTTCCAAGGGTTCTCCACACTGCTTTCCATAGTGGCTCTACGAGTTTACATTCCCACCAGCAGTGGATGAGTGTTCCCCTTTCCCCACAACCTCTCCAGCACTTGGTATCATTTGATTTCTTGATCCTAGCCAGTCTTATTGGAGTAAGATGATATCTTAAAGTGGTTATGATTTGCATTTCCTAACACTTCTTGAGGTGTTTCTCAGACATCTCTAATTCCTCACTTGTGAAGTCTCTGTTCAGTTCTTTGCTCCATCTATTGAGTGGGTCATTTGCACTATTTTAATAAATATTTTTATTAATTCTTTGAAAATTTCAGACAATATATTTTTATCATATTCACTCCCAACTCATCCCAGATCCATTCCCACCTTCCTACTTCCTTCTTCTTGTCCTCCTTTTTGTTTGTTTTGTTTTAATTTAATAAGCCATGGACTCCAGTTTGTGCTGTTCATATACTTCCGGGTGTGGGGCCAACCACTCAACCATAGTCAACCAAGACCCACACCCTTAATGAAAGCTGACTCTCCTGAGTCATCAGAAGCCATCAACAGTCCATAGCTCCTCGGTTAGGGAGGGGTAGGGGCTCGTGAACCCCTTCCCATTTCATGCTAGAAAGCTGACTGGCTTGATCTTGTTCAGGTCTTGCTCTGGTTCTGCCTATTTTTAAATTATGTATTTACTTTTAAAACGTACTTTATGTATAGCAATACAGTTTACATGTTAAATAATATAATAGAATTACTTGATATAGTTCTTGGGTTTGTTGTTTTTTTGTTGTTTTTTTTTTTTTTTTTTTTTTTTTTTGTCTGTCTGTCTGTCCATTTTTGAGACAAGGTCTCACTATGTTGCCCTCGCAGGACTAGCATAGGAAGCTTCTCTTTTTATGCTGAGCAGGGACCATGAGGCCCTGCTAAGGGGGATGGGGACACATTGCCAGCTTTTCAGACACTGTGAGGAGCTGGCCTCTTGGTGCAGAGACCAGCCGGCTACTTCCCGCAGCCCAACCTAAGTGGTAACTCCAACGTAGGCTCTTAGCCCGGGCCCACGAGACACGTGCTCCTCTTGGCTGTGAATTCCCACCTGCCCAGAGCTGGGACAGGAATTTCACTCACAACACCAGCTACCCAGGTTGGTGGTCCACAAAGGGAAACTTTTTCCCAGCCCACTGGCCACCCGAATGAAACTCAGGCCTACCTTAGCCTGTATGTACGCAATAATTAATAAATATATCGGCCGGGGGGCTGGAGAGATGGCCTAGTGGGTAAGAGCACCGACCGCTCTTACAGAGAACCCAGGTTCAATCCCCAGCACCCACGTGGCAGCTGAGAACCATCTGAAACTCCAATTCCAGGAGAACTCCAGTTCCAGGGGAATCCGACACCCTCTTCTGACCTCCGCCGCCTTGCATGACAGGGGTGCACAAACCTACATGCAGACAGTACATTCATACACACAGAGAAAAATTAAAAAAAATTTAAAAATTAAAAAAAAAATATCGCCGGGAACTCCATGATGATGTTAATATGGAATCCAATTTACTGGTTGCCACAGCTTGCTTTTATAAACCAAATGACGTCAGTTCCCAGGACCAATCATGAGCCCCCAACCCCGTGCCACTGCACACCTTGCTCCACCCAGCATCATGTAGCTAGACCATGCTGCCCATTTCCCCCTTGGGGCGGAGCCAGACTCTTGGCCATGCGGTGCTAGTTGGAAATCCAGCCCGCAATTCAAGCTGGATTTCCCACAGACTAGAACTTATTATTTAGACCAGGCTGTCTGCAAACTCATGGAATTTACCTGCCTATGCCTCCCAAGTGCTGGGAATAACGATAAGGGAGACCCCACCCAGTTTGATATAATTTTAGATCGAGAAAGGAGGGGGATCTTCATGGGTACAGAAGTAAATAAAAATTAAAATTAAAAAAAAAAAAAAAAACCTCTACTCCCAGTGTGACAAATATGTTAGGTGATTAGTCATATTTAATTCTCTCTCACTAATAGTCAAGGGAACTCAAAAGAAAGTCCAACTTTTGCAATCACTGGCTCAAAGAAATAACACATTAGATTCTTTTGGAGTACAAACATGGTTGCTGCTATTTCAATACACAGAAAGTTGAATTCACATACCCACCAGGAAAAAAGAAAAACCATGGCACAGTTGAAAGTAGAAAAGCTATCAGCTTTACCTCCTTTTCCTGGACTCGTGTCTTCTGCATTCTGCTCTCTCATCAACTACTGCTTACCCTCTCTTGGTCTCCTTTCTAAATTAAAATAAAGTTTTTGTAAACTTAGTATACAAAATGACATGTCCATATGTGTATATATTTTGGAATGCTAAACTCATCAGCACATGTATTACCTCATATACTTAATCTTTTCTGAGGTGAGAACACTTAGAACCTCCTAGCAATTTTCACATACACAATACATGTTCTTTGCATGTTTTCTATCACAATGAAAACTTTTTAAAGTAATTATTTAAATGTTCCTAATATTCAAATGTAACCAGTAACATCATTCAAAGTAGACGTGTCTGCTAAATCACTGAAGAATGTGAAAAGATATAAAATATACCCTGCATAGCCTAAGACAGAAAGTAAAGAAAAAGAAAGGAAGGATAAAATGGAAAGGATAAAATAGTGGCAAGTAAAAAAAAAATAATAATAAATCAATCTTGAAACAAATATAAGGATTTTAACTACCCCATTAAAATAAAAATATCTTCTCATTCTGCTACAAATTCAAATTCTATGATATGTTGCCTACAATAAATAGACATAAAGCAAAATCGCATAAAAATGGTGTGGAATGAATGAATAAAGATTTTTCAGACAAGTACCAAACAATCCAGCACAAGAGGCATTGTTCCATTCTGCAAAGGTTTTATTCCAAGCATAAAACACTCAGTAAACTATAAAATGTCACTTTATATTTATAAAAGTTACAATCCACAATGAAAATATAATACTCATACATTTTTATGTGTCAAATAATTCAGCAAATAAAGGGCAAAAATTTTTGGAACTACACAGGAAAATTGCTAGACATAATCAGTGTGGAATGCTAAAACACCTACTCTTTCTTGTAGATCAAGAAAAGAAAATAAACACAAATATAGATGATTTGAATAATAAAGTTAATAGCATTGTACTAATAAAATACATGAAACAAGCTGCCTTACAATCACTAAATACATGTTCTCATATATCCAAGGAATGTTCAAAGACATTGACACTGAGCTACAGTGAATTCTACAGTTTCCTGATCCATTTGTCCCATGGTCAATATTGTCTTGACACCATAAGATCAGCAATTCACAACAAAAATGTTTAAGTTTAAAAAGCTGGAAAATTGAAAACTCTTTCCTAAATTAAATAGCTCAAAGGCAGGAAATTTAATAATCAGAGATACATGGATGATTGTAGAAAGCATTATTTATATTAGTGAAAAATATGAATTGACATAAACTTAACATAAAAGATATGATAAAAAATGCTATAGTTCTTCCACCATGCAGTTGACATGAAGTTTTCTCTAAGAATTTGAAAAATATTTTATTTATTTCTTTTATATATGTATGAGCATATTGCCTGCATGTAGGTAAGTTCACCCATGTCATAGAGTGCCTGTGCAAGTGAGAAGAGGGTGTCAAATTCCCCTGGAACTGGAGTTACAGACAGTTGTTAGCTACCATGTGGGTGCTGAGAATCAAACCTGGGTCCTCTGCAAGAGCAGCCAGTGCTCTTAACCACTGAGCCATCTCTCTAGCCCCTTTTCTAAGAATATTTATATCATAAAAAGCTTATTAATTAGTTTTGAAATAGGGTCTCATTAGGCATTCCAGGTCATCCTTGAACTCACAATCCTCCTACCTCTGCTTACCTAGTGCTACGGACTATGTGGTTATACACCAGGCTGGGCACACTCTAATATTACATGACTTAAGAATGAAACTTTAGGGCCTGGAGAGATGGCCTAGCAGTTAGCACCCACATGGCAGCCAAGAACCGTCTGAAACTCCAATTCCAGGAGAACTCCAGTTCCAGGGGAATCCGACACCCTCTTCTGACCTCCGCGGCATTGCACGACACGAGTGCACAAACTTGCATGCAGACAGTACACTGATACACATACAGAAATAAATAAATGCCAGGCGTGGTGGCACATGCCTTTAATCCTAGCACTTGGGAGACAGAGGCACGCAGATCTCTGTGAGTTTGAGGCCAGCCTGGTCTACAGAGTGAGTTCCAGAACAGCCAGAGCTACAGGGAGACCCTGTCTCAAAAAGACCAAAAAAAAAAAAAAAAAAAAAGAA
>VZQC01000299.1:2754073-2828321 GCA_009823505.1 Rhizomys pruinosus
GACACGGGTGCACAAACCTACATGCAGACAATACATTCATATAAATAAATAAATAAATAAATAAATAAATAAATAAATAAATAAATAAATAAATTTTTAAAAAGAATGAAACTTTATTATATTATATGCAATAATAATTATTACTCTGGTATACCTCATACCATAATAATAAGTATGTATAATATCATATGTGAGTATCATAAAACAGATTATAGACAGAAACAAAAAGATTTGATACACTAAAGAATTACCAATGACTTCTGCCTGTTTATTTTTCTTCATTTTCCATTGTGCTTGTATGTATAACTTTTATAATCAGAATAGGAGCTATGTGTGGATAAAACAGAAAAAGAAAGAAAGATGACTGGGCTGGAACTTGCTATGTAGATCAAGCCTCGATCCCATAGATCTACTTGTCTCCCCCTCCTGATTGCTGGGATTAAAGGCATACACCACCACACCTGATCCCTGTCTTTAAGCAGACTTATTTTAAAGCCATTTAACACTGGTTGTGGTAGTATATACTTTAAACCCAGCACTTAAGGAAAGAAAACAGAAGAAAGAGGGTCAGGACTTTCAGGCCAGCCTGGGTATCACACTGATACTCTGTCTCAAAAACAAATAAATAGCAACAACAAAAGATGTTCGAATTACTTTACAATTCTCATTTAACTGGAAATGAATTTATTGACCATTTGGGTTTTTTGTGAGTTTTTTGTTTTTGTTTTTGTTTTTTGGTCTTTTTGAGACAGGGTCTCCCTGTAGCCCCAGCTGTCCTGGAACTCACTCTGTAGACCAGGCTGGCTTTGAACTCACAAAGATCTGCCTTCCTCTGCCTCCCGAGTGCTAGGATTAAAGGAGTGTACCACCACTCCTGGCGACCATTTATTAGTCTTCCTATGTTTTAGAATTTTTGTTTATCAAAGGCGCATTTTCAGTAGTCTCTCTCTCTCTCTCTCTCTCTCTCTCTCTCTCTCTCTCTCTCTCTCTCTCTTTCTCTTCCTCAATCTCTTTTTCTCCCACTCTTGAAATTTTGGTTATTCTCCCTCCAGCATTAGAGGTCTGCAGGATAGGATCTATCAGCCAGCAATGATTCTTGACAGTATAAAGCATGGAGCATAAAAGTCTCTTTCCTTGCCTTGCTACCTTGAGGGTAGTAACAGAGTTTGCCTCATGAGTTTATGAGAACTAAGTACATTAGTCCCAAGCAAGAAGCTTAGAAGAGCAACTGACCCAGGGCAAATGCTCAGCAAGTGTTTGCTCCAATTCCAGAGAGCCAGCATCTTTCCCAGTTGTGCCCTGTCGGTCACCCTGGGATGGTTTCATGTGTTTCTGTGCCCTTTCTGGGCATGGCAGTGGCATCTTATATTTGATCTGGGCCATGCCTTTCCTGTCTTCTCCTTTCTATTAGTATCTATCTCTGGGGAAGGTGGTGGGTGAGGTGGCTGTGGCTCCCTTAGAGCAACGGGTTGCTAGCAATCCCCATCTCCACTCTTGTGACTGCTCCCCTGTGGGTCCCCTGAGCCACCCTGCCCCACCCAGCACCACAACAGAGAAAATCACCCACAAGACAGAAATCAAGGTCTTCTCTCTAGTCAGGGGCTTTATTAAGTTGACAGGTTTGTCTCTGGTAGATGTTGACTGATCAAACACAAGCCCAGATAATTAGATTTCATCCTTCAGAAAGACTGTTTGTGACTCTATCCTCCCTTACCTACGTTTCCACTTCTGTCAGGGTCTTATGTGAACTGCTTCAAAGAGGCCATCCTCACCACTACTCACTTGAATATGGCTGCCTCTATTTCCAGAAACACAGCACCCAAGCCCCATCAAAAGTCATTACAATTTACTAGGACTAGACTACAATCCATTATTTTTTTTTCCTACACTCCAAATCTAAATGGCCAACATCACTTGTTAGAATGGCTAAAACACAGACTATACTAAGTGTTTGGGATTGTGAAACAAATGCAATTTGCACACAATGCTGCTGGGAATGGAATTATTAAACACATTTCAATAATATGGCCCAGCCATTTTACTTTTAGATATTTCACAAAAGAAATGAAAATGAAAGCCAGAAAGATCCACACAGTGTTCCTGTTAGCTATATTCCAATGGTCCAACCCACACAGTGTTCCTGTTGGCTGTATTCCAATGGTCCAACCCACACAGTGTTCCTGTTGGCTGTATTCCAATGGTCCAATCCACACAGTGTTCCTGTTAGCTGTATTCCAATGGTCCAATCCACACAGTGTTCCTGTTAGCTGTATTCCAATGGTCCAATCCACACAGTGGTCCTGTTAGCTGTGTTCCAATGGTCCAAAACTCAAGTAACTCTAGCATCCTCCAGCAGGTGAATGACTAAATAATTGTGATAGAGCCATACAATGGACTCAGCAATAGAAGATAAATAACTACTAATACATAAAACTACATAGGCAAATCTCCATAGTCATGCTGAATGAAAGAAATCAGACTCCTCCCATAAGACTACAACTCCCATTTATATAAAATTTGAGAGAATACCAACTACTTTATAATGGCAAAAAGAAGAACATTTGTTGACTTGTGAGAAAGCAGGTCAGTGAGGAGGGGAAGGTGGGTGGGATCACAAAGAAAACACAATAGAATTTTAGGGGGGTCATGGATATGTTCATTATCTTGGATGTGATCATGGTTTCACAAGTATATACCTATATTAAAACATCAAACTGTATACTATGGATATGTGTGGTTCATTATACTTTAATTTAAAAAATACACATGCCTTCTAGAGAGGAATTAGCCATATCTAAGGAGAAAGCCATTGAGCTAAAATGGCCCACCATACACCACCATGCACCACTCCAGAAGCCACCAATTCTAGTTGTGTAGTCTAAGTTCCATCTTGACTCTGCTCAGGTTACCTATTTAAGTAAAGATGTAAAATAAATATAGACTTTAAAAATTAAGTTTACACTAATGATTTTGATGTTTCCTCCTCTGTTAACTTCTCAACAGATAAATGGTAGCCAAAGTCCTGGGAGGAAAAGGTCTACTGCTACTCTATCCTCATCCTCTTATTAAGCACTCACAGGAAAAGTATAGGGTAGTTGTCTGGAGTACAGGAGTACAGGACAGAGACCAATAAAATGAATATAACACAATCCTGCTGCAGAGGCCATGTACCCTAGAGCCTGGCAGTTTGGGTTTGGCATTCTGACAGATGAATCAGTAAACTGATATGGTAAATAAGATGGCATGTTAACTGAATTTTTCACATTTCAAATAATTAGAATGCATCCAATGGACAGGCAGAGGTTGGCCTCAGAACCTAAATCAATGTGGTGTTCTCCAGGAGAGTATGCAGAGAACTAACAAAATCCTACAGAATGGAGACCATTGATGGAGAACTGGGCATGGGCAGAGAGCTCTCACGGGGAGACCACAGGGAGATCTTCTTGGGAGATATTTAATGTGAGTGTAAAAGATCACAGGAAATAGACCTTGGAGTTTAACAGGAGAGGGAATGGTCAGATATCATTTTAGGAAAATAAATGTGGAGGGTGGATTGGATCAAAAAGAGACTGAGCTCAGCCCATGATTCGAAGAGCTCCACAGTCATCCAGGACATAGCTGATGAAGCATGGTCCTTGGGGAGGGAAAGTTATGTGGAAATAAAAAACAAAAAAAAAATATGGCTGACATTTCTAGGTTCCATTCAGGGGACAAACGAAAGTAGAAGTCATCTGATATATCTGATGTTTTAGTTAGGAATAAGTAACACATTTTATTCAATAAGTAGAGCTATTTCAAATATATTTAAAACATCAATTCAGTTCAGGCATGGTGAAGCAGGTCTGTAATCCCAGAACTTGAGACACAAAGGCAGAAGTCAAGCCTGGACCACAAAGATAGAAACACACACACACACACACACACACACACACACACACACACCAATAAATTAGGGAAAGAGGAGGAGGAGAAGGAAGAGGAGATGCAATAAGATCACTAAGCAGAACCAGCTGGGCATGATGGCTCACCCCTTTAATTCCAGCATTGAGGAGGCAGAACCAGATGGATCTCTATGAGATCTATGCCAGCCTGGTCTACATAGCAAGTTCCAAGCCAGCTAGGTCTGCAGGAAGACGCTGTTTCAAAATAAACAAGCGAACAAGCAAACAAACAAATCACAAAGAGGAAAACAAGAGATATTCAAAATTATTTCTAGGAAAAAATAAGGAAGAGATTGAAGAGCCCCTATAAACTCTAAACTTTAAAGGAAGTGTGTGTGTGTGTGTGTGTGTGTGTGTGTGTGTGTGTGTGTACGTTCACTTCCAAAACCAAAATTAAATTTATTTGCGAAAATGTACTAAAAATACAGTTGACTCTAGTCACAAAGTCAAAGGTACAACAGGACCAGAAAAAGGAAAGAGATGCCACAATTCTAGTCCTATAGAAGAATAGAAACCAAATGTGCCTGAAAGGTGGAAAATGGGCTTGTCTTCTACTTGAAGCCAAAATTGGAAGATAGGAACTGAGCTCCCCACCTTAAAACAGAGGCTTGAATTAAGGTGGGTTTTTTTTTTTTCATGTAGAATAGGTAAGGAGAGAAAAGTTCTCGGATATTTTATTTTTGTTATTGTTGTTGGTATTTGTTTTGTTTGCAACTGAAAGACAATTTTATTAGATTTTAAAAGAAAACCCTCAGGGGCAGGCAAGCTGTAAACCTCACCAACCGGCCAGAGGAGAGGACTAGAGGGGAGGAGGGGGGTGTCCGTTCAAAGGCAGCATGGCGGTCAGACGCAGGGCCGACTAGCAGACACATGGGAGGAAGGGGAGCTTTAGAGAAGGAGGAAGAAACCCCAAATTTTGGGGGAACCCAGAATGTTAGGGAAAGCACGCTCAGAAAAAAGAATGCTTTCTTTCCCTAATGCTTTGGGCTGCAGTATATGTTGAATTTCTTTTCTTTTTCTCTGAAACTCCCTTCCCCTTGCCGCCAGGTGGTTGTTACTCTGCCACCTCGCTGACTTCCACACAGTCTCTAAACCTCTCGACTGTGTGGCTTGTCCCTCCCTTCTCCCCTCCATCCTCCTCCTCACGGCAGCTGCTGAGTTTTACAGTTCTCCCGCCATTAGGAATTTTCCTTAAATTCTAATAAAATCACTCTAAAGCTTGCATTTGTGTCCATTCTTAAATTATTTTATGAAAGAGATTAAAAACCCTTAGGGCGGGGGAAATTCCATTTTCACTGGTATCAGCATCAGACTTCTGAAACTCCATGTCTGTGGTTCAATAAGCCTCTGCACCTGGAGTCAGGGATTCCAGGCAGGAAACGTTCACCATCTTGTCAACACACTCATTATTCCTGTTAGGTTATAAAGGCTCGAACCCCCAGATAAAAAGGCACATGAGACTTAAGTCACTCCGGGAACATAGTTTACTTTTGTTGGAACTGTCAGAGCAGGCTACCTGTGGGCACGTGGTGGAATAGCAGCCGGAGCAAGATGGCGACTGGGGCCCACCCATTTATAGCCATGGGGAAGGACTTCAGGTATAGGGAAAGAGGTCAGAAGATTGACAGCTTCTGGAGGAAGTGGACATCTGTGTTTCCCTTGGAATTCGGGGAAGCCCAAACATACATTTCTACCTAACAAAATAAAAGTTTGGGAAAAATTAAAAAAAAAAAAAAGAAAGATACACTGATGACCAGTTAAACCTGGCCGTTTGAACCTATAAATCTATCTCTTTGCCCTCCCAAACCTCACTAAAATGAGGATAGATATTAAAAATACTACAAACCTACTCAGGACAAAGAAAGTAGCCAATGAAAAATGACACTGAATGATGGATGATGGGAAGAGAGGGCATTAACAGACCAAAGAAAGCTGAATACCAAGGGCAGGCAGAAGAGGACATCAGTGTCAACCTGGATGCAGAACACTTCCAAGTTTCTGTGATCTGCAAAGTGGAAGGTGGGGGCAGAGCTCAAGGATGAAAAAGACTAAATAAAAGTGATAAAAGAAAGCTTGCCTAGGATGCTCCTGCCTCTTACACAGCCAGCCCAGGGGATCTGGTGGGTCATCTCCATGTCCAGGAAGACTAAACCAACACCTTAGTGGGGAGAAGATGCCTAATTAAATCAAGATCTTCTTTCATTGATTCACTTCAAGTTATGAGTCTGTGTGAATAGATTCCAGGCAGGAAATTGGTAAATGATTCCCCATAGAAATGGCAGATACTGGCATTCATTTGTGCATTACAAAAGAAAGAAACAGAGTCTCTGCTTGTCAACCACTAAAGAACAAAGAATAGTTACAGCCCCTTCTGATCTTCCAGGGGCTTTGCTCCCAAATAGGAAGGGTCAACCAAGGATGCCAAGACCTTGGAAGAAATCTTCCAGATTGAAAAGGGGACTGAATCAATCAGAGGAGAAGAAGGAAACAATGGAGAGAAAAGGAGATTAAAAAATACCTGTAACATTTTCAGAGGAGTAAGAGGAGATTACATGCATGGAGCAAGAACAGACAAAAATAGGTTGCTATAAAAAGGAACACTCGGAGAATAATAAAAAGGTCATAAAATTTAAAAATATACATATAGAGTAACTGAAATCAAAGAAAATCAATACACTAGTTGAAAGATAAAGTTGAGAAAATGTCAGAGAACAGAACAAAATGCAAAGAAATAAAAATCAGGGAGAAAGGGCTGGAGAGGTGGCTCCACAGTTAACAGCACTGGCTGCTCTTTCAAAGGACACGAGTTCAATTCCCATCACCCACATGGTGGCCAACAACCACCTGTAACTCCAGTCCCAAAGAATCCAATATCCTCTTCTGGCCTCTGTAGGCACTGCGTACACATACACATGCAGGCAAAGTATTCACACACATAAATTAAAAACAAATCATTTAATACATTGATTTGTATTATAGGTTTCTACATATCATGGGTTTTGTTGTCTCAATGTTTTTTTTAATACATGAAGAGAATGATTAGGTACGCATACATAACCATTTGACCAGCAAAAATCCAGAACAGTGATGTACCAAATGCTGGCAAAATATGGAGCAAGAAGAATACTTATTGAGTGACGGTGGAAGAGCCAACTGTCACAGCTGCTTTGGAAGACAGCTTGATAGTTCCTTACAAAACTGAATATACACTTATCAACAAGCAATTGAAATCCTTGGTTTCCTGTTTGTCTTAATATTCTTTCTCTGCTTGCTTTTTTTTCCCAAGAGGCTTGAACATTTTTATAAGCTAAGCAGAAATAATAGGAGAAAATGAAGAGATTGAAAATACAGGAAGGAGACAGAGCACAGAAGTAAGATTCTGGGCAAACCATAGGAGAAGTTAGGCAAGTAAGATGTGAAATATTTAAGATGAATAGGGCGTGCTTGTCTCTCAAACCAAATTCACTGTCAGTGAGGACACAGTTCAGTACTGGTGGGATGAAAGCTGAAACCCTGCCAACATATCCCTGAACAGTACCTCTGCCTGAAGCGTCTCACTATCCAAAAGGCCATGTCTCCCGAGAACTCCCAACTCTGATCCGTTACCCATTTGCCAGGATAATTTCAGTGGTATGAGCTGAGAGCCACCATGACTGATGGAGATCACCACAATCCCCCTCTGACCCTGGGAACCGATTCTGCTTCCACATTATGGGCTGGACATATAATTTCTATAAGTCTGGCACCAACCACTAGTTGATATCAGCACAGTCCATTTATTTGTTCCATTGGGACAGCATCATGGATTTGTGGTCTTTCATAACAACTTGTATAATTGATCTTTTAAAAAATTTTCCATATTATTATAGTTTCTCTAGTCTCAAGTTTTCATTTTCCAAATACAGAATTGGCTATTCTCCAAGGAATATTTTGTGCAAAACAGTAGCAGAGGCACAAATATGCTAACTAGATAAGTATATTTTATTGTTTTGTATAATTATATAAGGTGGTTCAATGACAGTAGAAATTTCCAGTTTTTTAAAAATTTTATTGAGCTTTTGTTCATTTCATTCAACCTTTCCCAAATTTAGAGCTGTTTCCCCACCCATGCCCCTCCACCAGAGCTCATGCATTCTGCCACACATGTTAAGTCCTTTCCTGAATCTTTTTCTTAGTCTTTTTTAACTTTTTTGATGTAGAAGATTACTGTTTTTGGTTAGTTCTTTGAACAAGTCTTTTGTTGTTCTTGTTCCCTTTAATTTTATATTACTCTAAAATATGCATATATACACTCCACACATATACCAAAATGACAGAATCTGAAAATAAGCCACAGGTTAATTCCAAAACACAGCTGGGATCCACTTTTTAACAGCAATGTTGCATGCAGGCAAAAAGAAATATAACTTTACATTCCCAGGTTACATAGCAAGTCGATGTATGTTTTAATGTACTTTTACAGAAGAGATTGTTTCTTTCTTACAATTCTTAGAACTTAAGAAAGTAGAGACATAAACTTTAAACTGGTATTATATTTACTAAAAAATAAAAATAAAAGATTACCATATAAGGATTCGATGCTAGGATACACAAATGAGGGACACCATTTCTCTTTTGTTTTTCTGGGACTGTGTTATTTCATTAGCATAATGGCTTCTTATTCCATCCATTTACCTGTAAATTTCATGATGTCCTCTTTCTTTACTGCTGCATAGAACTCCTTTGCGTAGATGTACATTTTCTTTATCCACTCATCAGTTGGGGGGCACAAATAGGCTAACTGAAGGAAAATGAGTTAAAAACCTATTTTGCTGACCATGCCAAAGTCTCCATCTAGACAAAGGGGAGAACTGCCATCTACCCTAAAAGTTCTACAGGAAGACTGTGTAGGGATCAGGCTTTTGAGATAACTGTTACAGGGACCACATACGCATCTTCCCACAAGCTGCAGGAAGACTGTGTAGGGATCAGAATGGACATGTTTTTTGAAATAACTGTTTCAGGTAGTCAATGTAAAGCCCAGATAAGTATGTTCTCATAACCCAACAATCCCAAGAACTATATGTCTATGACAACCCAACAATTCCAGGAAATATACCATGAATCCTGTCCCCCTTCGCCCCCCACCCTCAGGGCTCTTACAAGCCTGCCAAACCCACAGCCTGCCCCTGTGCGTGTTTTTGCTGAGTTACCCAAGCCCACCAATCCTGTAACGCCAAGGCTTGGAAACCCCCCTGCTTGCGATCTTTCCCTTTAAATTGAGTGCTTGTACGGAGCCTCGGGGCTCTTCCCAGTCCTGCTGCGCCAGGTTCAGGAACAGCCCTGGCTTAAGCTAGTTAATAAAAAGATTCTCTGCCCTTGCATCAGTGTCTGACTCCTGGTGGTCTGTGAGGGTCTTGGATTCAGGGCATAAACACTAACTAGATAAGTATATTTTATTGTTTGGTATAATTACATAAGGTGGTTTGGTGACAGTAGAAATTACTAGTTTTATTTTGTTGTTTTGTTTTGTTTTTTAAAGAAGAGAATATGTTCTGGTGGGATGGCTCAGCTGGTTAGGAATGTTCTGGAAACACTGGTGGCCCACATTAGCTCCACACAAGCCATGTGGAAGGAGGAAAGAACTGACTCCATGAGCTGTCCTCTGACCCCCACTCGGTCACCCCACCTTGTGACACCCAACTTTCTGAGCAGTCCCTCACCTAAACCGATCATGCTCCTCTCCTACTTCTTTCTGAAGCTAAAGAGCTTGGTTTCTTTACCAGGTCCCAGCTGACCTCTCTCATCTCCCATTTCGCTTCTTTCAGCTCAGCAAGACCCACTACGGAGCGGCAGCAAACTGCTCGAGGCCTGCCCGGGAAAGCTGTCATCCTAAGTAAGTGTAGAAGTCACGGATGGGTGTGGCCTCAAGCCAAGATTCTAAAGTGACCTAAATGAAGAAAGGGGCACGTGACCTTCCCCAAACCACTCATCTGAGGAAAGAGTTTGTCCAGCCTGTGTCAACCCTTCCTGTTCTTCTGGGGAACTTTTCAGAATAGTCATCTTTTTCTAAAACATGTTATGGCAAAAGGAAGCTACTTAAGACTTTAGTCTAACTATCTTGAGACTATTTTGATTCGGTTCTTTTAATATTTGACTTAAAAGTCACCTTTCTGAAATAGGAAATTATTTCTGGGACTTTTCCTCTGAAAGTGATTCAAAAAAAAAAACCTCATTTTCCTCATACAAAACAGGGAAACCAAGGTCATAGCTCTCAAAAGAGTTTTCTACAGTAATAAAGATTAACTCACACATATTAAAGTGATAACACAACACTAGATCTTCGAGTTTCCCTTTGAAGTCAGCCTGCCTATGTTAAGCCGTTTCCATGGCTCTCCTGCAATGGCTGTGATTAAATATTCTCAGGGCTGAGCTTTCTCCGGTTTTTCTGACACTCCTTACAAAAATCTAAACCTGATGGTGATCATTTGATTATATTTCTGGTACCTACAGTACCTGTCACCTTCTTCCACATGCTAGGATTACGAGTGGACCACCACACCCATCCAGCATTTATATAGGTTCTAGGGATCCCAACTCCTGTCCTCGTGTTTTTCCTGCTGAGCCATCTCCTCAGCCCTGCATCTTTTGTTGAGGACTTGAAATTAGCAGGAAGAAATCCCACCCACAGGAAGGTTAAGGTATCAATATACTTAACCAAGGACATGGAATCATATCAGACGTGGCCACCCAGAGCCAGAGCGAGTGCACCTAATGTCAGCCCGTCTCTCTCTGCCCTCCCCAGTCTTTAATGAGCAATGATATGAAACACTCAGCTGGGTCTTGTCAGATCTCAGAGGCTTATGTCTTGCTTCCTTTAGCTATTGTGCCATATCATTCAGTGTGCACCTCTTGTTAAGTTACTGTCTCTTAGTTGTACATCTGCTCTTCTGTGTTCTGCTTTTTAATGGGAGTGAGGCCCCATTGAAATTACATCTCTGCTTTGACAGATGTGGTGGAACACTGTCCTCTGGGAGTGACATGGCTGTTGCCATCTTGAGATCAGAACAGCACCCATAATCCTCATGAAACTCTCCCAAGATCAAGCCTATCAACAGTCCCTCATAGACAGAAGGGTGTAGGTCATTAGACTTTCATCTGAGATTCCAGCCACTTCTGAACTTTTGCAGCCTCTGGCTGTACATAATCCTGCCCCAACCATGCTTACTATCAGGAGATGCTACCATGCATAGGAGCTATGAGTTTAACTGAAGAGGGACTCCATGTGGCTATATGGAGAGGAGATCATCAACTATATGCAGATGGACCTTCTGGTGATGCAGCTTTGGGGGGAGGTGACCTACACTCTTGTAAATCAACCAAATAAACTCATTGGTTCAGGCTAGACTTGAGTGGAATTATCTTTGGCCTGTCATTAGTGCCCTTATCTGGGGTGAACAGAGTTTGCTTTCATTTCCTCAAGAAAAGTAAACTAATACAATCTAGCACTTGGTAGGCTCTGCCAACAGGGGGAGCTAGAAGTACTCTAAAAGGTTAGAGGAAAAAGCACTCCTTCCTATCCATTTCCATTTCCTTCCTGGGTCAACACTGTAGTGAAACCTCACCTGGGCACTTGTAACTGGTTACAAAAAACATTGGTTACATCTTCCAGCTTCTACCACATTACCAGAACCAGTGTCAATGCACCCTTAAAGGTACCAGCACCAGCGAGCACAGCCCCTTCACCAGAAATCTCAGCCCCAATCTGACAAGGCTGAGGCTCTTCTTTTGAGCTCCTGAATTAGTGCATCAGCCAGCCAGATCCCATTCCTCCTAAAGACTGGGCCCCAGAATGTGGAATCTTCCCCCAGCCTCTGGTTTCAAATAGTCCCAACCACTTCCCTTTGTCTCCCCAGCCCTTGGAAGCTATGTACCTCACACAGCTACTGCATCTCCATTATTTCAGGTTTACCTCATTTTTGTTTTTGTTTTCTTTACGGTCCTCTGACACCTGTTTAATCAGTTCCTATAGCCACTTCTCCCTGTAGGAATAGCTAGTTTCTGCTTCCCAGTTTAAAATTTGTTGATCACAAAACTCACCACTGCCAAGCATTGAAACATTCATTATATCATAGACTTCAGCTGAGAATCAATGAAAGAAAAAGAGAATTATCTGTAGTCATCCCAGACTGGAGATGTTAGGCATCAGTCAGCTAGTAGAAAAGTAACTGACCACATGTCTAAAGCAATACCCTAGATAGAACAAGTCCTGCTGAGGGGTTGCAGAGCTAGTAAAGCATGTGCCTTACAACCAAGAGTGCTTCATTCTAGTCCCCTAGAACCCTCATACAAAAGCTGGGCATGGGGGCTGGAGAGATGCTTCATTGGTCAAAAGAATGAGCTGCTTATGCAGAGGACCCAAGCTTGGTTCCCAGCACCTACATGACAGCTAACAATCTTCTTCAATGCCACCGGGTTCCAGGGGATCTAAGGCCCTCTTCTGGCCTCCACCAGCATTGCACACAAATGGCGTACTTCCATGCAGGTAAAACACGCTCATATTCAGAAAATAAAAGTCAAGCAGTCAAAATGGGCTGAGCACGGTGCTCCATGCTTGTCCTGAGGAGGTGAGCTAGGCGGATTTCAGGGCTGCTGGCAAGCCAGCCTAATCTATGGTGAGTTCCAGGCCATTGGGGGAGCTTACTCTGTAACACATATAAACACGCAAAAGAAAAAGTCTGGATGAAAAAAGAATTCTTGCCATGTTAGGAAGCCTTCACAAGCATGAAAAACAGTCTCCACATTCCTTACCAGTACACCTTTGCCATCTTGCCTGCTACATATAATCGTCTATTTTCCCCACCAGCCCCCACTTGTCGACCTCAGAATGAGGTAGATTTGTGAAGGCTGGAGTTAAAACCACCCAGCAGGCGTGTGCCTTCTGACTGAAATGAAATGAAATGCAGCATTTCTTAAAAAGCCAATTATTTCCAACCTGTTCCATTAGAGCCAAGCATGCTAAATGAGCATGTAACATATTGACTTTTGTGCCCCGTGGCATCTGGGGGCCATAAATGTCCTGCTTATCATAATACTCATCTCCATAGCTCATACAAATCAGGAGCCTCCCCGGGAGAGCACTCATAGCCCATCCATAACTCAGGATGGCAAGGAGACAGGCAGGCTGCCTAATGTAAGGGGAGCTGGTCTCCGTGCTCACACTTCTGCACACATGGATGGACCCGCTGACACGCCCACCTGACCTTGAGTCAGGAAGCTCTCCACCTGCACCTGAACAGATGGCAACCATCCCGCATCGCAGTGCCATCTTCTGTGAGAAGGAAATCAGGATGACACTGGGATTCCTCTGGGCAGGAAAGCATCTGGAGAAGTCCCAGCGCAGCCAGTGGAAAGACGAGCCCATTCCAGTCAGATAGACTGAGTTTGAATCTCTGCCCTGTAACTTGCCTGCTACATGGTGGTGGACAAGTTCCTTAACTTCTCTGAGCCTGTTTCCCCTCCCTGAAAAAAAAATGGAGCTGATAATGCCTACTTTATAGGTTTGTTGTGGTAACATAACGATGTTAGGTATGTAAAGCTATTTATGCAGCAGTCACTTGAGAAATAGCCATGATTATTATGTTTTGATTTTTATAAATATGAACTATTTTTCAGTGTTTATATTGCTGGGGGGACTGGACTTTCAATATGTCACTTTATTACCTCTTCTGTGAGTTGTAACATAAGCAAAAAAGGCAGATGAGCAAATTTCACAAATTCTTCACAAACAACAGCTGACTCTGTTTCCTCTAGAAGATGCTCACCCTCAGACCCTTGTCGCCATCCCCCCAACCCCCCAGCACACCATCCTTCCCCACTCTCCTCTCTCTCCCTGCCCAGCCCCTAGAAGAATTAGATGTGAGCTTCCTGAATTTCTGCTATCTTAGTCCCCTCTGATCCCAACAAGTTTCTTCCATTTCCTGCTGCCGATTGGCTGAGTCCTAAGAGATCTGCTGCTGATGGGCGCCTAAGGACAGAAATGCTGCTTTGTGCAGATGGAGCAGGGAAAGCTGTAGGTAGCCAGCAGAGGTGTATGCACTACCCTCTGTCCCCACCCTGAACTTTCACACAGGTGTGACACTTGGGATTCACCAGGAAAGCTGCATGATTACTTAGAAAGAGTCCCATCTGATTGTCCCTTTCTCTGCAAGTGCAATCTCTCCTAATAACATCATCCAACTGAATGCCTCCTAATTCTGTCGGAATGCATTTTAATTATCACTGCTTCTTATGTTGGTGAGCTGTTGCTGGAGTTTTTGATTTGTGATGGAAAATAGGGAAGCCATAAAGTATTTTGGTGACAGCTCCCTGATTAGGAAGCATTGCAGCAAAACAAGTTGTCACAATAAAACTGATTAATCAAGTTGTCAGAGTAAAACAAATTAATGCCACAAAAACCTTTGCTAGAAATTACCTCTGTATCTGGGAGTATTTGACGGATGAATTCCTTCTATTAGCAGAAACTTTCATCTCATAAGCAACTCTTGCAAGTCTACACTTGGGATTTCAATTGGTCCAGGTGCCCCACAGCAAAGGAGCAACTAAGAACCCAGAGGCCTATTTGGAGAGCAGCTACTGACTTGATTTGTTCCTGCCTAATTGCTCTGGAGACTATTAGTACCTGCAGTATAATCTAGTAGCCATTACATTTTAATGCAAAATAGGGGCTGGAGAGAATGTTCAGTGGTTAAGAGCCCTGAGTGTACTTCCAGAGCACCTGGATTCTGTTCCTACCACCCATGTGAACCTCACAAGCAGGTCCAGGGTATCTGACACCCTCTTCTGGCCTCTGTGGGCAATGCACACACATGGTGCACTTACATACATACAAGCAAAATATTCATCCACATAAAATTTTTAAAATTTCATGCAAAATAGGGGCTGGAGAGATGGCCTAGCAGTTAAAGAGTGCCAACCGCTCTTGCAGAGGACCTGGGTTCGATCCCCAGCACCCACATGGCGGCCGAGAGCTGTCTGAAACTCCAATTCCAGGAGAGCTCCAGTTCCAGGGGAATCCGACAACCTCTTCTGACCTCCGCGGCATTGCACGACACAGGTGCACAAACCTGCATGAAGACAGTACATTCATACACATACAGAAATAAATAAAATTAATTTTAAAAATTTAATGCAAAATAAATACAAAACCCGTTTACCTACCAAAGAGTCTATATTTCATTTTTAATTTATTAAGATGTTTAATCATAGCCTTACAGTTGGAAAGCACTCTGCAATTCTTCTTACATATTACTCTGTCTCAAGTAAAGACTTCACCATGTTGAAGATAGTAACAGTCCTATCTGCCACCGTTTATTGTCGCTACATGGTGACATTTGGCTGTACAGTGCTCTGTTCCTGACAACTGGAGTTGTTTGGATGAGGTAGGGTTGGCTGCTGGGATGGTGTATATTGATGGCCAACTTGAGAGAAGAGACTCACTTTGGAGACAAACCTCTGGGCATGTCTGCAAAAGATTTTCTCTATTAAGTTAGTTCAGTGAGAGGACCCACCCTGAAAGTGGTAACATCTCCGTGAGCTGGAATCTTGGACTACATAAAAAGAAGAAAGTGACTTCTGACTCCACACAATTGATCTCCTCAAATTCCTCCCACCATGGTACTGTGTCATGATGGACACCCCTTGATGAACAGTCAGCCAAAATAAACCCTGACCCCATAAAGATGTTTTTTTGCCGGGTATTTGCTCATAAAAGTGGGAAAAAGTAACTAATAGAACCACTAATCCTGATGTAAGTCACAGGTTGAGTCAATCACACTCCATCTTGAGATTTTAACCAGGAAATCCTGATAGAATGGGCCAGTTAATTGTGGGCAATGACTGAAGGAGAGATCTATAAGGTGATTAAGAAACATTAAGCACTATAACAAACTCAGGGGAAACTATGAGGAGAATATTTATTGCAGAACAGTGGATTTCAGGCTTCAAAAGCATTGAGCATACCACCTTCCCTTCTGACAGTGAAACATCACTCTTAGGAACTGGGTTATGGACACTCTTTCTGAGGACAGAAATCTACCTGTTGAAGGGGAGGATTGATATAGAGTGAAGGGTGGTGTTGTCATTATGATGAAGTTTAGTCCAAAATAATATCCTAGGGTCCTAAATTGTCCTTTCAACTTTCTGAAGAACAAAAGGTCAATAGCTACACAGATATGTAATGAAATACAATAAATGAAGAGATGAGTTCAAAAAGCCAAGTTTTCACATAGCAGATGTTCAGATCATTCTATGCACTGTCCTGTTCAAAAATATAATAAAGCAATGAGGTTTCAAATGCTCCAGAGAAAGAATGTTTCCCCTATCTCCACACTGCTGTGCAATTCAGCACAAAAAACAGATTCCTGAAAGTAGATTTGGAAGGCAGAAGGTGGAAGGCAGAAGGTGGAAGGGGGAGGGGGAGGGGGAAGGGGAGGGGGAAAAGGGGGAAAGGGGGGAAATGGGGAAAGGGGGAGGGGGAAGGAGAGGGGGAGGAGAAGGGGAGGGGAAGGGGATGGGAAGGGGGAGATGGGAGAGGGAGGGGGAAGGTTGGGAGGGGGACAGGTAGGAGGGGGTAGGGGAGAGGGATGGGGAGGGGGGAGGTGCGTGTCCCTCTAAAACCCCAAGAAGCATGATCTGTTATTATCATCATCTCTACTCTGTGCAAGAAAGAAGAGGTTCTGAGAAGGGAGGGGGGAGGGGGAGCGGGTAGGGGGGAGGGGGAGGGGCGGGGTGAGTCGGTAGGGGGCAAGGGGAGGATGAGCGGAGTGTGCACGTTGTTTCGTTTGATCTTGTTGGGATGTGTTGTAAGGTGCTCCTCTAAAACCCCAAGAAGCATGTTCTGTTATTATCATCATCTCTACTCTGTGCAAAAAAGAAGAGGTTCTGAGAAATCAAAGACTTTCCATCAGAGAAAGGTATCTCTTGAGGCAGCCAGAGCTTCCCCAAGCCACATGAACAGGGAATTTCTCAAAGCCCCAACCCTCCAGTACTGAATGAAGTCGACCTCATATATGACAGCTGGGACCCTAAGCAACAGCCACCAGCAGCAGCAAGGCCACAGACTGGCAGCTACAGCAGCCACTAGGGGCGATGTCCTCTGCCAGCCTGGAAATCCAGTACCTCTGAACCCCAGCTGCCCAGTTCTATCTGTCTACCTTCAGCTCCGTCCAAAATGCAGCCCCAGGCCACTCATCCTCATTCCCTGTGTGTCTTCCAGAAGCTTCGGTGGAAAGCATGTGGCCTGTCTAGACCTCTGAGATTTTTTTCCATGGTGAAAACTCAGCCACTGCAGTGTCTCCCAGTCTTCACAGCCCCTAAACATGCTCCTTTTGAGAAGAAGATTCCCCATCATGAAGAGGCACAGGCCTTGTTTGTCACTCGCTGTCTTTTTCCAAACATGACCTATACTGCACGCCACCGGCCTCTGCCCACAGAGCTCTTCTGCTGCCCCGCATCACCTGGCTCTCTAATTCGGCCATCCTTCAAGCACTCTGACCAGAATAATTGTGCTTCTTCTCTGGGATCCTTCTTCTAACATAAGTGTGCCCTATACAGAGGTCTCTTTTATCTTTTTCAACATTTGTTTTGGCATATGTTAGTTATGGGAAATAAGAGGTTTCATCGTGACTGTTTAATACATGCACATAATATGCTTTGATCATATTCATCCTTGTTACCTTCTTATCCCTTCTCTCTTTCCCCTGGGTCTTTTTTCTCTTCCCTCATAATCTGTCTTCTCCTTTCATACCCTTTTTAATTCTAGATTCCATATATGAGACAAAATGTTTTATCTGTCTTTCTGAGTCTGTTTATTTCAATTAACCTGATGAGTCTGGTTCATCCATCTTCCTGAAAGTGATGTAACGTATACAGATTTACCTGATAGACTAGACAGTCCACCCCAGTCATTCGCTCATGAGCTTCTTTCCTCTTCTACACTAGGAGTTTCCAGGGGGCAAAGACCTTATTCTATCCACTATTGTGTTCCTTGGCAGTGCCCAAACACATTAGAAATAGCTGACCAATACTTAGTGAATAAAAACAGGGCTATGAATACATGGATGAATGGATTGACGATTGAACAAATGAAAGTGTACAGCAGGACTGCCCTGAAAGTCTCCTCATGCAGAATCCACCATTGTCCTTAGGCTGGAAAGCCAGAGACTTGAGAAAGAACAATCAGGTAGACGCGGCTGCTCTTCTACCCCAAACCCTTACCAGCCTCTGGAGTAGTGTCAAAGGCATCGAGCACCGCGAAAGGGGCGATTCTAGTCCCCCCCCGCCCTTGTCCTCTTACGTCATTGCTATATTTCCTATGCTTCCCCAATGAATTACAGAATCACTCAATGTTCAAAAAGAGAGGAAATGGGGAGACCACTGTTGCCATCTTCTGATTTGAAGACAAAGAACTCTAGTCTCAGAGAAACAAAAGAACGTGTACCAGGCCAATAAGTAACTTAGGAGTAGAGCCTGCCATCTGGACTATCGCTCCATCTTCCATAAAAATGGCTTCCCATAGCCAGGCATGGTAGTGCACACCTTTAATCCCAGCACTTGGGAGGCAGAGGCAGGTGGATCTCTGTGAGTTCAAGGCCAGCCTGGTCTACAGAGGACAGCTGGTACTAAAAGGGAGACCCTGTCTCAAAAATACAAAAAAAAAAAGAAAAAACAAATGGCTTCCCACGATGTTAAAGGTAGGAGATCATTACAATAGACTTCATCAAATCTGTAGACTTGGACTGTACATGTATGCTCAGATATCAAAGGAAGAAACTTTTGCCTTTTCCAACCCCAGACTGACACCTAGTTGGCACCATCTATTTGTCTATTGATGTGGTACTATTGAGTTAACATCTCTCGGCCTCAAACTCATCACCTATATATCAGTGATTTGACTTTAGATGATCTATTAGTTCCTTTCTTGTTGCTAGGATAAAATACCCTGACCACAGCAACTTAAGGGAGGATAGGTTAATTTTGGCTCACAGTCCAACTTGGCAGGGAAGCTATGGTGAGAAGTTTGAGGTAACCAGTCACATTATGTCTCCAGTCAGGAAGCTGAGAGAGAAGAACGCTTATGCTCAGCAGGCGTTCTCCTTTTTATATGATCCAAGGCCAGGGCTCATTTTAAGGTGGGCCTTCCCACCTCAATGAACCTAATCAAGATAATCCTTTACAGGCACACCCAGAAGCTTGTCTCCTAGGCGATCACAGAGCCTATCAAGTCAATAATCAATATTAATGTCAGTCAATAGTAAAGCTCTTGGCAAGTCTTAGCCAATAAATAATCTCAGACTGGTTTTAAGTCATGAGAGCAATCATTTTGAAGAGTTCTTTCAAAGAAATGTTTAGTCCTCCTTAATATTCTGTAAAGAGATGGATATTCCCTAACTTCCAGTCTTTTATTCTAGACTAGAGGGTTTTCCATGTTTATTCCTAAGTAAAATGTGCTGCTTCTTTAACATGACATTTTATTTTTACAAGTTCCTTTAAATATTTTATTACCTTTATTTGATGTGTAGGAGTGTATTGTCTGCATGTATGTAAGTGCATCTTTGTGGGTGCAATTCCCACAGAGGTCAGAAGAGAGTGTCAGATTCTCTTGGAACTGACATTATTGTTAGCTGCCATGTGGGAGCTGGGAATTGAACCTGGGTCCTCTACAAGAACAGCCAGTGTTCTTAACTGCCAAGCTCCCATTAGCCCCTTTATAAGATCCTGGTCATCCAAAATATTTTTTCTCAGTTCAAACAGGAAAAATCCATTTTATGCAGGACAAAGGAGAGGCTTTGGTTACTTTCATAACTTTCAAATATTTTTCTTTTCTGTGCTAAATCAATGCCTCGCTATTTATAAACTAGTCTCTTTTTTTCCTTTTGATACCACCTGGATTACTTTCCTGCTTTATTTTATTTTGTATTTAGTCTGTCTTTTTATCAAAGATGTAGATGTACATAGTTTAAAAAAGAAACAATTCTATAAGGCTGATTATTAAATCCAGCATGTTCCCTGCCACCACCACAGTCCCCTTCCATCTCCCATTCCCTGAAGGTGAGCGTTTTCAATTCTGTAACCTGTTTTTTTCCTTTCTATGTCCATAAATAACATGCTTGCATTTCTACTTTTAAAAAATTATACCCTATTCATGCACCTGGAAGGTGAAGATTTAACCCCCCCTCCTCTTCCACTCCTACCACAATGCACTGCACACCAATTTCCCATCTCCCTGTCCTCTTTCTCCTCATAAAATCAGAAAGTAAATTTGGTTAGGTCAATATACAGTTTCTATATTACTGTTATTATGTAAATGTTCTTCACAGCAAGCCACTTATATACCTTTATTGCTTTTCTATTCTTGCACATTTTGTTTCCCCTGTGTTTAATAACAGTCTTCTTGATTTCTATGTACTTATCGTCAGTTCAACTCCAAACACACTCTAGTTGTATACCCTCTTCTGAACATTTGAGCACACTAGGTTTTCCATCAATTTCAATGTGAAGGAATCACTCTGGAGTCTTCTGGCCTGCTCTAGTTTAGACTGGTTGCTGCTCTCAAGGCCAGCTACACGGTCACGTAGAGAACCTCTTTTCCTGTTGAGTATTTCCTGCACCTCAGTCTTGTGTTAAAGCTTATTCCTCAGAGCTCAGATACCATGTCTTTCTTTTTCTTGTACTATATCCTCTCATCATCGTACAATACACCAAAAAGTTGTGGATAGCAGACAAATTGCTTGAAATTTTGGAGTCTTAAAATGTCTTTCTTCTCCCCTCATGGTTGGTTGTTTGGAGACAGAATTCTTGGTTGGAATTGCTTTCCCCTCAGATTCTGAAAATATTGCTCCATCATTATTTTTTAGCTTCCAGCCTCGCTGCCTTTAATGTTCTGATATTTTATCGTGCTGTGCCTTAAGGTAGCTCCATTTTTCCCCCCCCACTGTGCTGATCCTAGAAATTCATGCCATTCATTTTGAAATTTTTATGACATGGCTTTTTGTTTTGTTTGGTGATTATTTTTTTCAGACCTGACTTATCTACTTTACTCTTCTGGAGTTCCCACTATTTGAATATTGGATCTCTTGAAGGTTGTTTGCTTTGCCCTGAGCCCCATTTCCTAATAGCCATCTCTGTCTTTTTGCCCTACTCCAGGGAAATCTATCCAAGTTTATCATAATTCAATCATTCATTTATTAAATAAGTTTCTGAGCACATGTGTTGTGCCAGGCAATGTCCAAGGCACTAAAAATGCCACTGTGGGAAAAACTACCATCACGGACCTCTCAGTCCTTGGATCCTACTATTGAGAGTTTTGTTTCTACTATTAAAGTTTGAGTTCTCAGGATCTGTTAGGAATCTTCTTCATTGTATTCTGCTCGAGGTGTTGGCTTTCCCATCCTCTCTTAGTTCTCTGAGCATTTTGATGGATTTCTTTGAAGTTATCTTGACCCAACACAAGTTCCAGTTTCTTAAAGTTAATTTTATTTATTTTGATTTATGGACTTAATTTTACTTTCCTCAAATACTTAGGTGTCTTTTGTTATGGTTTGGGGTCAATTTGAGTGTATCCTCCAAAAAGTTCATCATGCGCTAGATAGAAGCTGGGTCCAAGGGAGGTAATGTTAAGAGGCTATAGAACCTTTAAGAGCTGGGGGTTGATAATTATGTTATCACCTTCAGACAAGATTCATGGTGGTTTTGGAAAGTGAACTAGCTCTTCTTGCAAGCATGAGTTGTCATAAAAAAGCCTGACATTGGACTTTCAGCACCCAAAACGGTGGGAAAAACTTTTTTCTTTATGAAGGTCTCAACCTCAGTGTTTTATCACACCAACTGTAAATGGATTAAGACACTGTGCATATGCAGAAGTGAGATGCCGTAACATTGGTCAGACAATCTGGGTCTATGGCTGGGATCAATTCAATTTATGTGTATGCAATAAGTATATAATCAAAATAATATCCTCATGGAGCTGCCGATATTAGTCTCTTTAGATCTCTCCCCTTGAACTAGTCAGGTTTCTTAAGATCATAACATTCAGTCTATTAACTGTCACCTAATCTTTATTTTCAATTCAATAATGCCAACTCCATCTCCCTTGTGTTCTTGATTCAGCAATTCTGTAATTTTACCATGGTGGTATATGGACACTCTTCTGTCTATCCATAGAATGTAATAATTATAATGCTGTTGCTGATGATGATAGTGACAATTAACAATATACTAGTTATCTACTGCTGCAGAATAAATTTAGTGACTTCAAACAACAACATCTCATGGTAGGTCAGGTATCTAGACACAGCCTAGCTACATATATCTGTTTTAAGCTGCTCACAAGGTTACAAGATGTCCTTTACAGCTATGTCTTATCTGAAGGCTCAGCTGAGGGAAGATCTGGCAATGGCTTGGATTTGATTTTGTTCGGAAGGTGTTTCTAGCACCTTCAGCACATTGCCTGGAAACCTTCTCTGTTAGATAACCCAGTTCACTAGGCACATCTACTTTCCACATTATTCTGGGAAAAATGCTAAGCTTCTGCCACAACTTAACAAAGACAGCCTTCTTCAAGATTCCATGATGTGGTTCTAATTTCCTTTGGGGGGTCCTCAATGTTACAGGTTTATATTTGTACTACCAGTGTGTTCAACTTAGGTTTTCTCTAAATCTTTCCAACTTTCTTCTACTAATCAGTTAAAGAAGTATTCTAGGGCTAGAGAGATAGCTCAGTGGTTCAGCACACTGGCTGTTCTTGAAGAGGATCAGGGTTCAATTCCCAGGACCTACATGGCAGCTAAGAACCATCCTAACTCCAGTTCTAGAGGATCTGGTGCCCTCTTCTGACCTCCTCAGGCAGTGCATGACATGGGTGCAGTTACATACATGCAAACAAAAATATACACAGCCGGGTGTGGTGGCACACGCCTTTAATCCTAGCACTCAGGAGGCAGAGGCAGGAGGATCTTTGTGAGTTCAAGGCCAGCCTGGTCTACAGAGTGAGTTCCAGGACAGTTGGGGCTACAGGGAGACCCTGTCTCGAAAAGACAAAAAAAATACTCATACACATAAAAAATTTTTTTACAATAATATATTTTATTTAATCCCTGAAAACAATAACAAAACCCAGAAACATTCACATCTAATCAAAAAGACTGAACAAGTACTTGAAACTTCACCTAGCAATGGTACATCATTTCTTCACATAAAAGTACAGAGAAGACAGTGTGGAAAGCTATCTTTCATGAAACAATATATTCTTATATTTATTTTAACAAAATATTATAATCATTGCTACTTTTTGTGGTAGCATATTACAGTAATGAACAATATAATACCAAAACTAAATTAAATTTAGACTAACTCTAGGAGCTGCTGCACAAGCAGTTCTATAGAATAAATACTATGAAATATAGAATAACATATAGCAATTGAACTTGCTACAAAAAGGCTATTTAAATAAAGACATTTTGCTCTATACTAGAATTACCCATGATTAAAATTTCTTGTTCAAATCTGCGGAAGAGGGGGTGTGGTAGAATGTAAGGACTGCAATTGGGGTGAATGGTAAAACTACAGCAATATAGACTGGACACTTATTTGATCAGCTTGATTGTACATACAAGCCCCCCCCCCAGCTGGATGGTGGGAGCCTTGGGCTGTGTGGGTTTGGGCACAACTGCTTGCAAATTGGTTTTACATGAAGGATGCTTGTACTCATAAAAAAAAACGGAGCTAGATATTGAAAAGTCTTTAAAGCAGGTTTTCATGCCAGGCCTGAAGAAGGCCAAAAGCTTGGAGGAAGATAGTCATTAAAATCCACTCTGTAAGGTTTGCAGTTTAAAATGGTATACTTAAAAATAACATATATTTATATAAAGAGGATATTTCAGAGTAGCGATTTACACAGAAATACAAAATAAAACCATATAGAAATTATGGGATTGAATTTCTCGGGAAGTCATAGTCTAGTCATATAGCTTTAAAAGAAGCAATATATATTGGCGGTAAAATTGTATTAGCAGGTATTCAACGTTCTGCCCAAGCTTTATCCACAATTATAGGATATTTAAGGCTTATAAAATGTTTAGATTAGTCAAATTGGTTGTAGCTTTGGTGTAAAATGGTAATACATTTGACTAATTTGGGATAAAAATGTTAATTGGTTTTATATATAATTTGTATTGAACTGTTCAACAAATAACTTGTGGGGTTAAGGTACCAAAAATGGTTCTATATTTTTTGGGGTATGCAATATCACCTTTGTAACACTTTCTTTACTTTTAGGACTAATTTAAGGAATTAAGTTTAAGTTTACTCCAAATAACGAGCATACGTCAATATAAACGCGTTTGGGTCAATGTAATGAACTACACGTCTTGCTCCTGTTTATGGGTTGATAATACAACTTTAGGCATCTATAGGTCAAAACATAAAATTTTAAAAAACAATAACGAGGAGGTGGGAGGTGGGAGGTGTAGGTAGTATCCCTTCTGGATACAAATGTGAAAACTCTGTGTTCCAACCTATTGATAAAATTTCAATTTTGAGCATCTTAAGACTAACTATTGGGGATTTGTATGTTCCCACAGGTAAAAAAACACCAATCGATAAATGCCTGAAAGTGTACAACTTTTGGCTGTGCAGGAGGACTGGGAAATGCCAGCAGACAGGCTGACCCCTGAACTTACAGGAATGAGGAACCTCAGACTGCTGACGTCACAGACACTGAGCTTCTCTCTGAAATTCTATTGGGATTTACGTATAATGTGGCCCTAATGAAGTTTACTCCAGATGCTGATAAACCTTCCTACCTTTTCCCTTTTATAGGAAAAAGGAAAAAAATGTTGGTAATGAAGTCATTCCCTAACTTAAATAGAGCCAACTGTTACAGTGGTACATTTCCTTTTTTTTTCTTTTATAGTTTTATTAATAATAAATAGATATGAAACCTCTTATGCTTCAACCGATTTCTCAGATAAGGACTGAAGCAGATCCTTATAGACAGCAGAGTTCATGAATCGGAGATAGGAGTCTCTGTGCATTAGGGTAAATCTGAAGTTGTGAATCGTCAAATATGTGTTGGGACAGGTCCACCATGTTTCTGTTGATTACTTCTTTACTCGGGAGTCCAAGCTGACATCTTTAGGAGAGAGGATAGAAATGTAGTCTTCGTAGATTATCCTGCTTTTCTTCTTCAATAATGTCTTTGTTGTTTCTTCCTTTCTTCTGTTCTTCACATGCCATCCAGAAAGCATGCTTTCCTCACTGAACTCTGTCGGAGGGATCCCGGACGTGTTTCTTCCTGCCAGGAGTGACCAGTTCAAGTTGTCGAATGACTAGGCCAGGCGCTGACTTCCTCCAGAGTTAGGAGTTGGGAACTGAGGTTATTGGCACCTATCACCACAGATGAGGGATACCATTCATCGTTTTGTTTTCTGGGACTCGTTTATTTCACTCGCATGCTGTTCTCTAGCTCCAGCCATTTTCTGCAAAGCTTCATGTGGTGTTCTTCTTTACTGCTGCATAGAACTCCATTGTGGTAGAATGTATCACTTTCTCTATCCACTTCATCAGTTGAGGGGGCATTTGGTGTTGGTTCCAGCTCCTTGCTATTGTGAAGATGACACTGAAATGAACATGGCTCGTGCATGTTATCACAGCGGTTAGGGTGAGTCTTGGAGGGCACATGCTAGGCGTGGTTATGCTGGGTCAGGTGGCAAGTTCATTCCAAGTCTTTCAAGGGTTCTCCACACTCTTTCCGTATGTGGCTATATGAGTTTACATTCCCACCAGCTGGATGAGTGTTCCCCTTTCCCAAAACCTCTCCAGCAATTGG
Source organism: Rhizomys pruinosus (assembly GCA_009823505.1). NCBI lineage: Eukaryota > Metazoa > Chordata > Mammalia > Rodentia > Spalacidae > Rhizomys > Rhizomys pruinosus. Next base: position 2,779,880 of record VZQC01000299.1, read on the forward strand.
TATAATTTGTTTTCTTGATCCTAGCCAGTCTTATTGGGTAATAGATGATATCTAAAGTGGTTTTCGATTATGCATTTACTTAATGATTGTGATGTTGAACACTTCTTAAGATGTTTCTCAGACATCTCTAATTTCCTCCTTGTGAAGTCTCGGTTCAGTTCTTTCGGCCATTATTGAGTGGGTCATTGTTTTCTTTTATTCATTTGTTTTTTGAAGTAGTTTATATTCTGGAAATCATATGCTTTGTCAGATGTATCTGCAGTGAAGGTGTTCCTCCCACTCTGTGGGATTTCTTTCACTTCCTTGTTTCTTTTGATGTACAGAAGCTTTTGAGTTTAATGAGTTCCCATTTGTCAATTGTCACCTTAATTCTTGCAGCTGGTGTCTGATTTAGGGAAGTCTTTTTCCTATGCCTATGTCTTTAGTCTGCTGCCAACTTTTTGCTTCTATCACATTTCAGAGTTTGGGGTTCACACCTAGGTAAAGTTTCATAATTGAGTGTAATGGTATTTTTTTTTTTTACATAGGGTGTAAATGCAATGCCACTAATGAGTCAAGCAGTATTGGAATTTAATTAGATATGTCGGAAACCATTGCTCGATACTGCCATGCGTATAGTGGTAATTTCTTATAAAACAGGTATAAACTACCTTTTTAAATTACTGATAGGCATATTGGAACTGTGAAAAGGATAATTCTCTATTTTAGGCCAAATCAATAGTTAAAGTCTTCATAACTGGTGTAATTAAAAAGCAAATATATTAGTACAGGAAAGCTCTGACTATCAGCAATGCATTATTCTGCCTAGGAGATTTGCTAGGCGCTCCAGCCCCCCAAATATAAAGGCCTTTTGCCTATAGATGGGATTATATGCAAGGGAGCAAAGGCAGTAGTCCCTGTTGTCGAAGACTGGTGTAAGCATGAAAAAAGTTTTGGACGTCACTTGCTAACAGTACAAGTCGGCCTCTTGAAATGCCACGAGACCTTCCAAAGGCCACTAAAGCAATAGAGCAAAATATCAGTCTCCTTGAGACAAGTAAGACCTCCATCCAGTATCACTACACCTCAATTGCCTGGAGAGCTGTGGCAACAGTGGACAGCCCTATATATATATATATATATATATATATATTATATTATCCATATATATTATTCTTAATATCCCAAATCTAATCTGGCTATTAGCTTTCTCTCTCTTGGAGGAATATTCACAGCAGATCCACAAGCTTATGTCCTTTAGTATGGTTAGGAGATGTTATAAGTCACAATTAAGAACATGTACCCTTTATAGAGAAACCACAGTTCGTGGATAGCATACCATCCAAGCATCTGTGTCTAGCTCACAGCTTAGCTTGCCAAATAATTAGACTGCTTAAATGCTCTGTACATCTAATTGCTGTGCTTGTTAGTAGATAAAAAAAGGTATCCCTGGAGCCGGGACGCCCCCCAACAACCACCTTTTTAATCCTAGCACTTCGGGAGGCAGATGGCGGCAGATCTTTGTAGTTCAAGGGCCAGCCTCATCACCAGAGTTCCAGGGCTAGCTGGGCTACAGGAGACCCTGTCTTGAAAAAGACCAAATAAATAAATAAATAATAAAAATAAATAAATATAATAAATAAAGGTCTCCCTGGATAAGCTCACAACCCATGAAAGGGAAACACCTGAAAGACTAGAGTCCAAAAATGACATCTCCAGAGAAGGTGGACTGTTTTTCTTCTCACCCACTTGTCCCTTTCCAAAGCCAGGGAACAATCTGCGGAAGAGGGGATGTGTAGATGTAAGGCATGTGCAAAGTCTGGGGCAAATCGTGAGACTACAGCAATAAGACTGGACTCCATTTGTCAAACATGTTTGTGCATTACTAAGCTTCTCCAATTGACTCTATGGGAACCTGTGATTGTTCAAAAATTGGACATAGATCCTTGGCAAATGGTTTTACATGAATGTTACTTACATTCATTGCTTATGCTTAATAATTTTGCCTCACTTCAACAAAAATGCACCAAATTACCCCTAATTTTATGCAACTGAGAAAATGTCAAATGTTATCTGAAACACACTAGTTGCTATTATATTGTAGGAATCCCTTAAAAAATAAACAAATAAGCGGGTGTGGTGGCGCACACCATTTTAGGTCCCTAGCATGGGGCAGAGGCAGAGGCAGGTGGATCTTTTGTGAGTTTCAAGCCAGCCTGGTCTTCAGAAGCCAGTTCCAGGACAGCTGGGGCGTACAGGGAACCGTGTCTCAAAAGAACCAAAAAAACTAAATAAGTAAACACAAATAAAGAAAAAAAATAAGATGGATTTTAAACAAAACAAAAATTTCTTGTTCGTTAACATAGCTGTTTTCCTAAAAAAGATAGTCAATCTTCATAATTTATAATTTAAACATTCTTAATTTGCGGGGTCTTTTTTGAGACAGGGTCTCCCTGTAGTCCCAGCTATCCTGGAACTCACTATGTAGACCAGGCTGACCTTGAACTCCCAGAGATCTACCTGCCTCTGCCTCCCAAGTGCTGGGATTATAGGTGTGTGCCACCATGCCTGGCAGCAAATTGTCTTAATTTTTAAGTGGTCATTATACAAAATGAATATCTAATTCAAAGATTTCTAAAGCAGGGTACTCTTATACAACATCAAGTAACATTAACACTTTTTGAGCAATTTTATGCAGCACAAATCCATTTATTATATACACCTGGCTAATGTCAGGAGTCTCCTCCTCCCCCACCAATGTAATCAAAGCCAAAAATGATGAAAGTGTAAAAAGAATGTACTTTCTTAATAGTAGAAATATTCAAGAGATTTTATTCTTTTTCCTATTTTCCCCCCCAAAAGAATCTGCTTTGTTACCCAGACACCAACCACATGAAATTGCAATTCTTCTTCCTCAGCTTCCTGGTACCTGGGACTACACACACATAACAATGGGATTTACTTTCAAATCAACATTCATACATGAGAAAATCATGAATATTTTATTTTTAATTTCATCAAAAATATCTATTATTCAGAATATATATAAGAAAAATTTTAAAATATTTTCTTTATTGATTACATCTTTTTAAAAATTTTATTATTTTGTAGTGTGCTGAATGTACTGTCTTGCATGTCATGTTGTGCACCTGTGTCCATGAATCTGTGGAGGATCAGAAGAGGGTGTTGGATTCCCCTGAACTGGAGTTAAAGACTGGTTTCTTAGTCAGCCATGTGGTCTGGGGACCAAAACCCGGGTCCTCCATGCAGCAAGCTGGTGCTCTTAATTCACTAGCTATCTCTCCATCCCAAGGAGATTACTCTCTTGATGCGATTAAATTGTCCCCAATGTCAGGCTACAGACACTGGCTGCTACCCATTTCAAAACCGTACTCTTACAAATGCTATTTTAAAAAATATACAGTTAACCTTCAGTTATTCTTTGGGTCAGTCTCAAAACATTATTTTCAACATTACACTTCTTTTCTCTGTTCACTCTGAGTAACAAAATACAGCACTGGAAGTAAGCACACTTTCCACTAAGAGCTTTGTCTACTGAGGACAGATGATAGAATGGTTGATAACAATAAGTGCCACTTCATCTGAAAACCGTGCAGATTAATAGTTTTCTGACTGATGAAACCTTTAGGATAGGTCTAAGTCGTTTTATCAACCCTGTCTTATCGCCAAGATATATTTTCCACTGCTTCATCACAGCTCACCCTCTTGAGTATGTTCCTCTTCTCGCACTCCATTAAGCAACATGGCTTATACAATCATTCTCCCTGCCTCTATCACCCTTAGCTGGACTTTGCTGGCATGATGCACATCACCTTAATCCCCTAGACACCTTGGGCACGGCACAGGCACGGAAATCTCTGAGTTTTCACCCAGGCCTGTCGGTGCTACAGACGTGAGTTCCATGGACGCTGGGAATACAGGGAGACCCGTTGGTCTCAAACAAGACCACAAAAAAAAAAAAATGTTTATACGGATCAGCACTGAGGAGCTTTGCATGAAAGCCAACTATAATGCTTGGACTTATATACAGAATTGGAGTTTAATGAATCCAGCAAATCCTTGAAAACTGCACAGAGCTTTTATTGTACCCGTATTATTTGTCCAAGCCAGTTAATCACAAAGGTTTCCTGCACTGGGACAGAATACCACAGTGGGATGTAGCATACACAGCGTTGACATCACTGCTATCTGATGCTGCCTGATGCATTTGTCCTTTTGTTGTTGGTACCGGCACCCAATTCCACTAGTACCATTGGTAGTGTTGGCTGTTGACCCACTCAAACAACAGGTCAAGAGGCTTCTTTGGAACCAGAGAATCACAAATGAAGTAAAGTATTGAATGAGAAACAACTTAAAAACGTGTCAACATCACTAACTAATTAAGGAAATGCAAATTTAAAAGAACACTTTAAGATTTCATCTTATTCCTATAAAGACTATAGTATGATGCAGAAAACAAGGATAACCAAAATGCTGGAGAAGGTTCGTGGGGAAAGGGGGAACATTCATCCACTTCTGGTGGGAATGCCAAACTCCTGCCAATCCCTATGGAAAGTCAGTGTGGAACTAACTCTCTCTCTCTTTTTTTTTTTTTTTTTTTTTGGTCTTTTCAAGACAAGGGTCTCCTGTAGCCCCAGCTGTCTCTGGAACTCTGTAGACCAGGCTGACCATTCGAACTCACAAAGATCCGCCTGCCTCTGCCTTCCCAAGTGCTAGGATTTAAAAGGCGTGCATGCCACCAACCTGCCGGCAAGAACTCTTAAAGAAACTGAAAATGAGCCTGCCTACCACTTGACCCATTCAGTCATTAACCCGCCCTGGGTATACTACCATAAGACTCATCCTACTGCAGAGATAAATGTGCACATCTGTGTTATTGCAGCATCTCTTCCAAGTAGTGAAGGAGCTGGGGCTGGAGAGAGGGCCCTAGTGGTAAGAGTGATCGAGCGCTCTTTCAGAGGCCCGGAGTTCATCCCCACGGCACCCCACATGGCGGCTGAGAAACCATTCTTTAACTCCACTTCCAGGGGAGATCACATGCCCTCTGCATTGTGGCATGCGACGAAAGGTGCACAACCTACTATGCACGACACGTAATTCATACACATAAAAAAATAAAAAAAATAAAAAAAGTGAAGAACTAGGGAGCAACCCAAGTCTCCCCTCAATGATGAGTGGATAGAGAAAATGGACACATATCCACAATGGAACTTCTATTGCAATGGTTTAAAGAAGAGTGACTTCATAAACTTTGTGGGTAAATGGATGTAACTAGAAGCCATTATACTACGATGAATAAACAAAAGCCCAGAACAAACAAATGAATTATGGTGTCCCTCATTTGTGGCTGCTAGTATCATTCTCTCTTTTAGAAGGCAAACTGAATAAATTCCGTTTATTTCTGTGTTTTTTAGTATTATTCTTTTAAGCTTTAAAAATTATTAACCTTGCTTATGTAATGCACGAAAATGTAAATTAATACCTTGTTCTTTACCTGTATAGGATGCGTATTATTTTCCAAATGTATAAACCTCCTAAACCTGTTTTGGATCCTTAGCCCCCGGTTTATTTTCACGCGGTCCTAACATTTTGGTATTCTGATGCATCCATATAGCATATTTTGGAATGATGAAATTGAGGATAAACGACCAACAAGAACAAAAAAGAACTGGGTCAAAAGAAACTGACTGAAACAATAAACTTATGCCAAAACAGTAAACTTCAGCATCAAAAACTTTTAAATGGCTGGAAAAAGATGAACGGAAGCAAGGCAGAAGCATGAACCTCTGCCGGGATGGGGCAAGGGAAAAGGGAATTGAATTCTAAACTTTGATTATAAGATGTGTTGTATGAACTACACAAAAACTTCAATAAAAAGACAGTAATAAAAAATTAATAAAAGAAGCCCTCATAATTTTAGTTATTTTTGAGTATTACCTCACACGATTGCGAACACAAAAGTTATATTTTATATTTTCTATAAAAGGTATTATCCTAAGCCGGGTGTGGTGCACATGCCTTTAACTCTAGCACTTGGGAGGCAAAGGCAGGCAGATTCTTTGTGACGTTCAAGACGTCAAAAAAACTGTTACAGAGTGAGTTCCAGGACAGCTGGGGCTACAGGGACAGGGACCTTCGTCGAAAAGACCAAATAACAAATAAATAAACCTAAATAAATTAAATAAATAATAATATAAATAAATAAATAAATAACAGATATTATCCTAAATTTAGTGGCTTAAGACATCAAACATTTATCATGTGACCATTCCTTTGGATTGAGAATACAGATGTCAGTGTTCTGGCTATCTCTGCTTCAGGCCCTCATAAGGATGCAGTCAGATGAGGCTATGGTCCCAATGGAAATCCAGGTTGAGGGAGATTCCATTTTCCAAACACTTTTTTAACTTTTTTTATTAATATTGTACATTTTTTGAAAAACAGTTTAAAAAAAAAAATTTTTTACTTTTAATTTAATCTTTTTATTTTTATGTTGTATCGAGGTGTACTGTCTACATGTAGGTTTGGTGCACCCGTACTCGTGCAATGCTGTGCGAGGTCAGAAGAGGGCATTGGATTCTCCTAGAAGTAGATAGAGTTAAAGACGGTTCTTAGCTGCCATGTGGGTGCTGGGAATCGAACCTGGGTCCTCTGCAAGAGCAGTCAGTGCTCCTTACCGCTGAGCCATCTCTCCAGCCCCCCAAACTTTCTTAATACAGTTGTTGGTAGAATTCAGAATTTCATGGGGTGTTAGATTATAGTCCTCTATTCTTCGCTGGCTGTTGGGCAGGTGCATCATTTGCCTCCCGGTCAAATGAGCTTCTCCACTGCGTAGCTCAAAGCATAGCAGTGAATTAGAGAATAAAAGAGAGAGTCTGGAGACAGAAGCACAGTAGTCATTTTCCTGTGACCTAACCTAGTGTTATGTTATCACCTTTGCCACATTCTATTAGTTAATATCGAGACATAAAGTCCAGTCCTCTCTCAAGGGGAATGGTTTAGAGAGGGAATGATATCAAGAGGCAAGGATCATTGGAGATGCCCCTGGAGGCTGTCTTCCCATTTATAATGCAATTAATATAATAGTGAAACAACATGACCCAAAACACTGGCAGGTCAAATTAACAGAAACACAGAACACAATGCAAAGGACTTCTCTTTAGATGTTATTTTCAATTGTTCTTTCTTTCTTTCTGTGCAGGATTTATCACACTGGACTGCTCTGTTGGCTAGAAATGCAAACTTTCCTAGATCTTTAAAGTCTAATTATAATGATTATGCAGCCATTTTTCTGATATTAAATTTGTATGAGTATTGGGAAACCAGGGGAATTACTATAATTTGTAGGAGAGAAATATATAGTGGGAGATGTAGACACAACATCCGTGAAACTGGCAGCATTAGAAGGAACCTCACTTTCCTGTGATGACCATGACAGCCCCCACTGTGACTCTCTATGCTTCACACTGATGCAGGATTCAGCACTGATGAGCCAATAAGCCATTCACCTATTCATTCCTCAACCACAAAGCACCAAGTACCTGCTGCGTGCTCGCCCCTCCATAGGGGCCCCAAGAGAATTAGTCATGGTTCCTGCCCTTCTGGAACACACAATCTAAAAGGGAAAGTAAGTGAAGTCCACTTCCAAAACCCTGAGAGCTGGGTCTCAAAAGAAAGTTACTCAGTCAATAGGGCTGGGGATAAGTAGTGTGTACAGCATGGATACAGTACACTTCAAATAGGATCTACTCACATCTATTTTGTTTCTTATTTTAAGATTCTGCTTAGACATGTAGAAATTAAAAAGAAATTCATGGGTTGTGGCTGTGTGTCTGTGTATGTGTGTGTCTGTTGTCTGTGTATCTCTGTGTCTGTGTCCATGTATCTCTGCTCTCTGTGTGTCTGTGTATTTTAATAGGTCGTATAGAATTTTGTCTCCCTGAGAATAGAGGCTGTAGGTGGCTAGGTTAAAAGTCATAGGTAGAAAGTTTAAAGAAGAGATGTCAAGGAAATTTTCTGCCTCAAAGCTATCAAAAACGAAGTGGTGGCCATGGAAAGCGCTCTTCTTTCACTCCTTGCTTTCTGCTCAGTCATGCCATCCTTCTTGCATTTCCTCCATGAAGCCCTTGTCCTCTTTCACGTTTAGATCCTTGAACATGCAGTCCCTTTCCTTGACTTATGACACTCCCTCCATCCAATCTCCCTTCCTTTTGCTGGTTCACATACTTCCTTCAGCTCATCTTGTCTGTCACTTTTTCTGGTACCTAGAAAACAGAGTATCATGCATTAACCCCTGAGCTTCCCTGGCCTCGCACCTTACAGGCCTGCTCAATATTCATCTTTCTTGATTGCTGGCCTTCAGGATCCCTAAAGGCAAGCACACTGTATGTTTCGTTCAAGTTCTCAGAACTGAGCAGAGTCCATGGTATTGAAAAAATATAGGTGAACAACTATATGAATGAACAAAATGCTTTGTACATCTGAAAGTGGCCACATGGTCTCCTCCATGGGAGTGTCATAGGGAAGATTCTGCATAAGGCAAACCAGTATGAAGAGGAACATGGAAAAGAACGTGTGACTCTGTTCCAACTCTGCAATGTAGTATAGAGCAAAACATAAAACCAGAATTACCTCCTCCCCTAGAATCAAAGCATTCTACAACATCAAGTGCATTAATAAAATCTAACAATTTACTATATTATGTTCAAACCAGCTTCCAGAACACCACCACATTTTCTTAAATTAAGATAGATATTATGATAGGTCAAAACCAATTCTTAGTTTGTATTCTTTCTTCACATATATCTTTTTAAATAAAATACATTTGTTGATGTTTTGTGTGTTTCATACATCATTTCTCAGTTCAATTTAGACATATTCCCCTTTCCCTGCCCCCACCCTACCAGTTCATGTACTCTGCCATACATGACCTGCATCTTTCTCTCAGTCTTTTTAAAGGTTTTCTCTGCAGAGATTTATTGTTTTGGGAAGAATTTAACTGTAACAATCAGTTCTTTGACCTAGTCCTTATGTTTTTGTTGTTCCCTCCCATTTGTATTGCCCCAAAATATGCCCATATAAATGTCACATATGTACCAGAATTATGTCCTCTGGAAATAAACTGTATGTTAATTCCACAATATGTTTAGGAATTCACATTTTTCCCTTTAATTTTATATTACTTTTTTTAAATTTTATTTATTTTTTTATGTGTATGAATGTACTGTCTGCATGTAGGTTGGTGCACCCATGTCATGCAATGCCTCAGAGGTCAGAAGAGGGCGTCAGATTCCCCTGGAACTGGAGTTAAAGACGGTTCTCAGCCACCATGTGGGTGCTAGGGATCGAACCTGGGTCCTCTGCAAGAGCAGTTGGCACTCTTAACTGCTAGGCCATCTCTCCAGGCAATAATTTTATATTACTTTAAAATATGAATACATTGGGGCTGGAGAGATGGCCTAGCAGTTAAGAGCACCGACTGCTCTTGCAGAGGACTCAGGTTCGATCCCCAGCACCCACATGGTGGCTGAGAACCGTCTGTAGCTCCAATTCCAGGAGAACTCCAGTTCCAGGGGAATCCAACACCCTCTTCTGACCTCCGTGGCATTACACGACACAGGTGCACAAACCTGCATGCAGACAGTACATTCAAATAAATAAATAAATAAATAAATAAATAAATAAATAAATAAATAAATAAATAAAATATTTTAAAATAATAATAAAATATGAATACACACCTCCCACCCTTATACGGTAATTACAATGTCTGAAAGTAAGTGGTAAGTTAATTTTAGGGCCATTAAGAGATTCACATTATGCCACTCAGGTGGGCCTGGAAAGTGCAGGCAAACAGTGCTGCCAGCGCCAGAGGCCTGGGCAGCAGGGACCAGAAGGGACACCATACCCCTCTTCCCGTGTGATCGGCATGGGCGGAGCCACCCAGCCACCCTAAGTGAGATTGCCTAGGAGCCCAGCACAGAGTCAGGTGGGCTGGAAAAACACGGACAACCAGCACACAAGTGCCAGAGGCCGGGATCACAGGGACCAGGTGAGACACCACACCTCTGCTCCCACATGATCAGTGTGGACAGGGCAACCCAACCACACTCAGGGGGCCAGTGCAAGAGCCAAGGGAGCAAACCTCCCCCCTACCCTGCCCGAGTAGTGGTGCAGATGATCCAGTGGGTGCAGTGTTAATGATTGCACAGCTGATGTAGAGGAACTGAACAGCAGGAAGCACAGTGAGTGGCATTGGTCAGCTTGACTTTCAACTAGGGATTTGGTGCTAGGATCCACAAATGAGGGCTACCATTCTTTGTTTTTCTGGGACTGTGTTACTCCTCTTAGAATAATGGCTTCAGGTTCCATCAATTTACCTGCAAAATTCATGTCGTCATCTTTCTTTACCACTGAATAGAATTCCATTGTGTACATGTACCACATTTTCTCTATCCACTCTTTGAGGGACACTTGGGTTGTTTATTAGTCACTTTTCTGTTGCTGTGATAAAACCACCATGACTAAGGGAACTTATAAAAGGAAGAGTTTATTTGAGCTTATGAATGACTGATGATTCCAGGGAATTAAGAGTCCATTCTGGTGGGGAGGCATGGTGGCAGCGGCTGGAGCAGAAAGCCGAGGTTCACATCTTCCACTGAACACAGAAAGCCAAGAGAGAGAGAGAGAGACACTGGAGACTGCAAGGCTTGTTCAACTCACTAAGCCTGCCCCAAATTATGTACTTCTTCCAGCTTGGCCATACCTTCTAAGATCTCCCAAAACATCACCACAAACTGGGGACAAAATGTCTTTTTTTTATCACTGCACAACAGGGGTGCATTTGAGTTTTTTTGTTTTTTTAATTAATTAATTTACTTATTTTTTATCAAATCTAGACCCATGCCCCCCATTCCCCCACCCTACCAGAGCTAATGCATTCTTTCAAACATGCTTTTCATCTCTTTCTCAGTCTTTCTCAATACTCTCCATGTGGAAGTTGACTATTTTGAGCAGAAGTTCACTGTTTCAGTCAGTTCTTTGATGCAGTCCTTTCTGTTGTTGTTGTTGTTGTTGTTGTTGTTTGTTTCCAAATGTGCATCCTCCCAATGCTTTGGACAAAAGCTCAAGGGGCTGTGCACAAGAAATACTTACAACTAGGTAATTGGACTATGCATCCACAGATGAGATGAGATACATTCGCCATTTGTTTTTCTGGGACTGTGTTACTTCACTCAGCATGATGTCCTCTAGCTCAGCCATTTTCCTGCAAAGCTCTGATGTCTCTTTCTTTACTGCTGCATAGATACTCATGTGTAGATGTAGCCACTTTCTCTATCCTTCATCAGTGGGGCATTTGGTTTGGTTTCTAGCTCTTGCTATTGTGAAGAGACTGAAAAACCATGGCCGTGCATGTATCTCTGCAGTGGGGTGATCTTGAGGGTACATGTCAGGAGTGGTATGGCTGGGTCGGGTGGCAACATTCAATTTCCAAGTCTTCCAGGGTTCTCCACGCTTTCCACAATGGCTATACGAGTTTACACTCCACCACAATGGATGAGTGTTCCCTTTCCCCACAACCTCTCAGCACTTGATATGTTTGTTTTTCTTGATCCTAGCCAGTCTTATTGGAGTAAGATGAATCTTAAAGTGTGTTTGATGTTGCATTTTCTTAATGATTAGTTGATGTTGAACACTTCTTAAGTGTTGTTCAGCACATCTATATCCTCTATTGTGAAGTCTCTGTTCCTTTCTTGGCTCCATCTATTAATGGGGCATTTGTTTTTCTTTCTTTTTGTTTTTTGAGTAGTTTAATATATTATTGGATAATCATGCTTTGTAGATGTTTCTCTTTTTTGTTTTTTAGTTTTTTTTTGGTCTTTTCGAGACAGGGTCTCCCGTAGCCCCCAGCTGTCTGGAACTCACTTTGGTAGACCACTGGCCTGAACTCACAAAGATCCGCCTGCCTATGCTCTCCCAAGTGCTAGATTAAGGCGTGCGCCACCACGCCCGGTGTCAGATGTTTGCTGTGGTAAGGTTTTCCTCCACTCATGTGGGACTTCACTTCCTTGATTGTTTTCTTTTGATCTAACAGAAGCTTTTGAGTTTTTAATAGGTCCCATTGTCAATTGTCAACCTTAATTCTTGTGCAGGTGGTGTCTATTTAGGAAGTCTTTTCCTACACCTTTGTTTTGTAGTCTGCTAGCCACTTTTCTTCTATCACCTTCAGATGGGGTTTCACATTGAGGTCTTTGATCACTTGGAGGTTGACTTTTGTACAGGCGAAGGTGGGTTTGAATTTCATTCTCACAAGTGGTGTCCAGTTTTTTCCAACAGCACTTGCTGAAATGCTGTCTTTTCCTCCATGTGGCTTCCTTGGCCCCTTGTCAAATATAAGATGGTGAAAATTGTATGTGCTCAGATTGGATCTTCGGTTTTGTTCATTGGTCAACAGGTCTGTTTTTGTGCCAGTACCAGGCTGTCTTTATGATATAGCCTTGTAGTATAATTTGAAGTCTGGTATAAGATCCCCCTGTGTAGCTTTTCGCTCAGGGTTGTTCTGCCTATCCGGAGTCTTTCTTGTTTTTGTTCAATGAACTTTAAGGACTTTTTTTCAACCCTGTGAAGAAATTCGCTTGGGGATTTTGATTGGAATTGGCATCAACTATACAGAGTTTTGGTAAAATGGACATTTTTTTTTTAACTATTTAATTTTTCCATCATGAGCATGGGAGGTTTTTCATCTTCTGATGGTATGTCTTGAAGTTTCTTTCTTTAAAGGGTTAAATTTTTTTTGTTAAGTTTTTTGTTTTTTTTATTTTTGGTTAGGTTTGTTCCTAGTTTGTATTTATTGTTTTTTGAGGCTATTGTGATGGGAAAGGTCTCTTGAATTCTTTCTCCCAGTAGTTTTTTTGGTGTAAAGAAAGGCCACTGATTGTTCTTAGTTAAATTTTGTATCCTGCCACTTGCTAGTCTTTCTTTTTTTTTTTTTTTAGGAGTTTTCTTGTGGAGTTCTTAGCATCCCTGTAAGTAAACGATCATATCATCAGCAAATAGGGATAGCTTGACTTCCTCTTTTCAATTAGTACCTTTAATTTCCTTTCTTGCCTTTATGCTTCTAGCAATGTATTCAAGCACTGTATCTGAAGATGAGTGGTGACAGGGGGAGCCTTGCGAGTTCCTACTTTTAAAGGAAATGAATTTCTGTCATTTCCATTTAGGATGATATTGGCTTGTGGGTTTCCTGTATATGGCTGTTGATTACATATGAGGAATGATCACTCCAATTCAATTCATTCTAGGACTTAAGGCATGAGGGACTCTGGATTTTGTCAAGGCCTTTTTCAGCATAATTGAATGATGGTGTGGTTTTTTGTCTTTCATTCATCTATGTGTGTTGATGATGTTTATTGATTTTTCAAAGTGATGTTGAACATCCTGCATCTCTGGTATGAGTCCAAATTGGTCAATGATGGACTGATAACTTCTTGATGTGGGTCCTGTATGCGATTTTGCCAGTATCCAAAATGTCTTAATACTTGAAGCTTATGGGGCCATTTTCATTCAAACCACCAACGGTGCTTCCAGTTTACGTGCGATTGTGAAAGAGTGCATAAATTAGGTTGTGCATGTATCCTCTGTGGTAGGATGAGTCCTTATGGGTATATACCCAGGGTTGGTATGACTCGGTCAGGTGGTAGGCTTATTTTGAGTCTTTTAGGGTTCTCCACAACTGCTTTCCATAGGGTTGCATGAATTTGCATTCCCAACAGCAGGAGAATAAGTGGTTCCCCTTGCCCCAATCCTCATCCAGTTTTAGATCCTTTGTTTTCTGGATCATAGCGAACAAATCTTAATTTGTATTTCCTAGTTATTTTACTTTGTTAAAAGAAGAGATATTAAATGAAGAAAGGGTGTTTAGGTTTTACAAGGCAAAGGATATATATAGGATATATATATATAATATATATATATATATATATAGATGAGAGAGAGAGAGAGAGAGAGAGAGAGAGAGAGAGAGAGAGGACCTAGATGGGGGACCAAGACAAACTTCAGTCACCTCAGGCACAGCCTCCCCATGATTAGCTGTGTGACAGCTGTGAGACTGCTGGCTGACTGACTGTAAAGCTGTTTAAGTTGTTAGGACTTTAATCAATAAGAAGCAGTGTAACATTTGTGCTTCATGTTCCCCTTATTTACACAGAAGACAAACTGAAAAGAAACTCTATTTCTCCAGCCAAAACCATGTCCTCCAGGGAGCCTTGCTCCTTCAAAGTCAACAACAAAATGGTGAGGAGGGAAAATTAAGCACTTCAGCAAAGCTATGTTTAGCTCTGGCCCAGAGATGGTCTCTTAGCTTTCTCCTCCTCTCCAGCTGGTTCCAATCTAAGCAAGAACTCCTCAATTAAATTGTGACCAATTTGCAGTCTCCTGTTAAAGCATCTTGGTCTGAGAGGAAGGGCCATGATTCTGAGAGCCAAGGTCAAGTCCAACTCCAACCAGACTGAGCAGATACCTCTCAGGTGATACCAACCTGCCAACACTAGGTATTCTTCAGAGGCCCTGAAGCCTCTTATATACATACGCTCACAAACCAGGCAGAAGAAAAGTGCAGCATTTTCAGAGACCTGGCTTTGGATCCCAGATCAACTTAATTATATTAGTTACTTTTCTCATTGCTGTGACAAAATGCTCTGGCAAGAGGCTTATAGTTCAAGAGGATACAGTCCATCATGGCAGAGTACGAGGCAGCTGCTCACACTGTACCACAGTCAGGAAGCAGAGAGTGATGAATGCTGGTCCTCAGCTCACTTTCTCCTTTGTATCCAGTCCAGGCCTCCAGCCCAGGGAATGGTGCTGCGCACCCAACGGGTGTTCCCACCTCCGTGAACCTAATGGAGATAATCCTCATAGACTGCCCAGAGCCTTGCCTCCCAGGCGATTCTAGATCCTGTCGAGTTGACAATACAACCATCACACTGCCTATGCCTCCTCCTTGCCCATTAGTCGGCATCTCTAAATTTGATCTTGTCATCTGTCCAATGGGTATATTGCACATGGCAGGTATGAATTCAGCAAATATCAGCAGCTATGATTAAACTGCACTTCATGCTCAACTCCCACAAAACACTGAGCTAGGCACATGATTTGATCATTTGCCACCCTGGAAACAATCTAGCAAACATCCATTTCACCTCTACACAGAAAAGCCTAGTTTTCCTGGCACCTGTAATGCCATGTGTCCTCAGTAAGTGTTTGACATAATCATGGGTGCATGCTACATACAGGAAGTGTCAGCTAACAGTATGGGCTCAGAAGAGATCTGTGGAACCTACCCAGTATTCTAGAAGTTTCTCTATACATGATATTCCTAGTGCTTTGTTCTCTCCTTGATTTGTCTATTCAACCCCTACTCGCTTTACAACTGAATCAATCACTTAGAGGGAGGAGCCTGTGCCCCACTTAGGACTTGTAGACTGAGCAAAACCTTCAGCAGTCCAGCGGAGGTGGAATTAACATTGGCAAGGGCAACGAGTCTCAAGCCAGTGGTCCGGGTGCTGTCCTCATCTGCATGGACAATAACATAACCATGTGTTGTCTTCAAGGCAGAAACAGCCCAAAGAGCCACTCAACCGGCTCCAGGAAATAGCTAAATGGCAGGTCAAATTACCCATAACTTTGATGAGGAGGATGGCTGGATGATTCCAGCACCTCTTTAGGGAGGAATGAAATTCAGAATTCAAGCATCAAGAAAAGGAATCATAAAAAAATAACAACCCACCCCCATGTGGAATTTACATCCTGCCATAAAGTGGGGAGGACTTAAGATTCAAAGGCATCTCTGTATTCGCACAGTGTATTTGTCAGGAAGCAAACCTCCTCCAGCTGGACCAAACTGTTTGCCTTTAGATAGTTCCTATCAGGGCCAAACAATCCAGGCATTTTCCATTATAGAACAAATCAATTTGTTTTTAAATAATGAGGCTACAGGCAAGAGTTGCCTCCTTTCCAGAAATACATTGCTTGATACTTTGTGGCAGCCACTATGAGATGTGGTGACACTATCATTCAGTCTAGGCTCAGGAGAGAGGACAGGCAAAGGATTTACATGCCTGTATGCAGGGCCCAGCAGAGAGGGGGAGCTGGCTCCACTCCACTGCAACAGGTCACTGGCTCTGCCAACTTTACTCAACCTCTTCTGCACATGTATACAAATGACTGGAGTGGCTTCTCAAGGATCCTGACACTTAGATAAGTGTTCTTGCAGGGTCACAGGGGAAGCTTCGTTGTATTTACATTTGACCACACTGCATGCTACTTTTCTGTTGCTGTGATAAAATATAACCAAAACGACTTAGATGAGAAATGAGTTTATTTTAGTTTACATGTCTGGAGGACAGAGTGAGGCTAGCCTGGCTGTCAGGAAACAGCGATCACATTTCATCCACATACAGGAAGCAGAGAGAGAAAACAGGAAGTAGGACCAGGCTATAAAAACCTCAAAGCCAGTCCTAGCAACATACTTCTAGTAAGAATCGACCTTCCAAAGGTTCCATAAACTCGCCAAAAAGCACCAGCTGAGGACCATGTGTTCTTAGCCCATGGGAGACATTTCTCATTCAAACTCTCCACACAGGAAGGATGGTATGAGAGGAGGGGAGGCAAGAAGCTGGCCTCCACATCTCTCAGGTATGGAGAAGTTTATCCCATGGGAAGTTTACCTTTCCTCCCCATCCATGCTTTGAGGCATTGTGTGAGACAGATAGGCACCACGCCATCACCTGGAGGATGCAGTGGCCACCTCACTGAAGTGTGTATAGACTCACCAGTGTTCTGAGTGCAATCTCATGAGAGATCCCTGCTTAAAGCATTCCTCATTCCTCATTCACAGAAACTGTGAAATAATGAATAGTTGTTGTTTTAAGTCATCAAGTTTTAAGGGTAATGTAATGTAAGCAATAGGTCACTAAATCAATATTCATTTTCTTGGATTTATTTTTATTTTATGAGTATGAATGTTTTGCCAGCATGTATATAAGTGCATCCATGCATGTAACATCCATAAAATCCAGAAGAAGGCATCAGATCTCCTAGAACTGGAGTTACAGTTATTAGCTGCCATCTTAGTGCTAGGAACTGAACCCAGGCCCTGTGCAAGAACAGCCAGTGCTCTTAACCACTGAGCCATCTTTACAGCCCCAGTACTCATTTTTTTCTTAAATTCAGCACTCTAAACTAAGTATCCTTTCTCCTCCTTCATCATCCTCTTCCCAAAGCTGTTCCTCCACTTGCCCCTATCTCATTAAATAGCAAAAGCATCCTCCCAGTTACTAAAGCCAGAAACTCAGACACCATTCTTGCCTCCTTCCTCTCTCTAAACCCTGCCTGCCCATCATCAGATCCACACAACTTCCTCCTAAGAAAATGTCTCTCAGATCTACCCACCTTCCTCCATCTTCTTCAAGTCAGGCTCTATCATCTCTCTCTTAAGTTGCAACAATAATGTATATTCTAGTTTTCTCTTTGAATGTTGTGACAAAACACTCTGACCGACATCAACTTGGGGAGGAAATGGTTTATTCAGCTCATATCTTCCAGGTCACAGTTCATCACTCAGGGAGCCCAAGGCAGGAACTCAGGGCAGGAACCTGGAGGCAGAAGCTGAGGCACAGGCCATGGAGGAATGCTTCTTACTGGCTTGCTCCTCTGGCTCTTGCCCAGCCTGCTTTCTTTATCCTTTTATTTTTCCAGCCTGCTTTCTTATACTCGGCACAACAACCTGCCCAGGGGTGGCACCACCCATAGTGGGCTGGGCTCTCTCACATTGCTCAACAATCAAGACAATACTCTACAGATGTGGCCACAGGCCAGTCCAATGGAGCCAATTCCCCAATTGAGGCTCCCTCAACCCAAGTGTGTCAAGTTGACACTAAAGCTATCCAGCACAATTGACCCCTTGTCAACTTGACACATGAAACACATCACTATTAAACCACCACCTTTCCAGTTCTTGTCCCCAAGGTATGATATTAACATTAATCACAACATAAGACAGTACAACCTTGAAAGCCCCACAGTCCTTAAAATGTCCAAGCACCTAAAAGTTCACGGTTTGTTAAAAGTCTTAACTGTGGGGAATAAAATCCAAAACAAGTACCATCTTATTTCAAAGGGAAGAATCGGGCACACTCAAAACCTAAGTCCAGCAAAGTAGCTCAAGGCTGGACACCTGGGATTCACTCACGATCTTCTGGGCTCAAAGGGTTTCAGCAGCTCCCCTTCTCTGACTCTGCTGTCCATGGCACACACAGCTCATCTCGCAGGCCCAGGCCAGCTCCATTTCACACCTGCTACTGCTCTTGGTGGTCGTCCCATGGTCCTGGCATCTCCAAAAAGCTGGGGTCTTTACTGAAACTGAGGCCGCACCTTCACCAGTTGTCTCTTCTGACCTCTCCTGGTGCCAAGCCTCAGCTTCTCTTCATGACCCCTCAATACTCTGGTCTTCACTGCAACCAAGGATGCACTTCCACCAATGGTCTTTCCTGACCTCTCACAGTGCCAAGCCTTGGCTGCTCTCTGTGACCCCTTCGCATTTCAACACCGGAACCATATAGGAGACCCTTACATATTACCAAGTCCTGCTTCTGGCTTGACATGGAGGCTTGGGCCCCTTCCAGAACATAGCTTCTGTGTGTTGACCCCAAAGAAATTCTTCCCAGAAGATTTCACCACAATGATACTGGTCTCTTGTTACTTACAGCTGATTTTTCAGCCCCAGCTAACCAGCATTGGTTGTCCCAGTTAAACAAAGGTTTCACTTCAGGCTCTGGTCTCCTATTACTTACAGCGGATTCTTCAGCCCCAGCTGACCAGAACCTATAGATGCTCAATTCAAAAATATCATCCCAACAGCCCTGATGATCTCTGCTTCCCTCTGAAGCTCCACAAGCCAGGCCTCCCGCATCTATAGCTCTTTCAGCATAACTGTTCCAAGTTCCACAGCAACAAACTCCAAGCACTCAATGACTTCTCCAGCCCAAAGTTCCAAACACTTTCACAATCCTCCCCCAAAACACCAAGGTCAGGTCTGTCACAGCAGTACTCTACTTCTGGTACCAATTTCTGTTCTAGTTTTCTCTTTGATTGCTGTGACAAAACACTCTGACCGATACCAACTTGGGGAGGAAAGGGTTTATTCAGCTTATATCTTCTGGGTCACAGTTCATCACTCAGGGAGCCCAAGGCAGGAACTCAGGGCAGGAACCTGGAGGCAGGAGCTGAGGCACAGGCCATGGAGGAATGCTTCCTACTGATTTGTTCCTCTGCCCATGTCCAGCCTGCTTTCTTACACTGTACACAACAACCTGCCCAGGGTGGCACCACACATAGTGGGCTGGGCCCTCCCACCTTGATCAACAAACAATACTCCATAGACATGGCCACAGGCAAGTCTAATGGAGCTAATTCCCCAGTTGAGGCTCCCTTAACCTAGGTGTGTCAAGTTGACAGTAAAGCAATCTAGCACACTGTATCTCTGCTTTATCTCCCTTTTATCAGGATTCTTAAAATATTTATTATTTTTACTTTGTGTGTATGAGTATATTGCCTGCGTGTATGTAAGTGTACCTGTGATATGCAATGTGTACAGAGGTCAGAAGAGGGCATAGGATTTCCTGGGACTGGAGTTAGGTTAGGATTGTTGTTAGCCACCATGTGATGACTGGATACCTAACTCGGGTCCTCTACAAGGGCAACCAGTGCTCTTAATCGCTGAGCCATATTTCAAGCCCTCTCTTATCAGAATTTTTATATTAAGAAAATAAAGCAACTATGTCACCTCCTTCTCTCAGGCACACTGCATTGTCATGGCAGGAATCTACCTATAAATCTGACTCAATAAACCTTATAAATATATATGTGATAGAGTACATGAACTTGGGTGAGCTGGGAGAGTAAATGAGGGGTTCATATATGAGATCAAAATTTCAATTAAAAATACCAAGTGGGGGGGCTGGAGAGATGGCTTAGCGGTTAAGAGCGCCGACCGCTCTTACAGAGGACCCGGGTTCGATCCCCAGCACCCACATGGCGGCTGAAAACCATCTAAAACTCCAATTCTGGGAGAACTCCAGTTCCAGGGGAATCTGAGACCCTCTTCTGACCTCCACGGCATTGCACGACACAGGTGCACAAACTTGCATGCAGACAGTACATTCATACACATACAGAAATAAATAAAATTAAAAAAAAATACCAAGTGGGTAGTGGGAGAGGGATGATCGAGCATCTTAGTATTATAGATGCCAATATCTTGGAAAAAAATTAGAAAGGATTCACCAGGAAAACTATTGAGACAGCTAATGCACAGGAGGAAAGGTGTCTAAAATTAAAACCCAAGCAGCAGCTTCAAATACAGCAACTTTCCTTTCTAATAGTTTTGACTCCAGCATAGAAGCTGGATCTAGATTAGGCTTTCAAGGAACATAACACAAAAGTCAGCTGATCAGGATGGACAGACCAGAACATTTCTTACTATAATGAGAAGGCAGAAGGCTAGAGGGAAGAAGCATGGCACTGAGTTGTGATTAAAGCTTGTCTCTGACGTGGGGACCAACTACTGTTGGGGAAAAGGTGATATTCAATACTGCCCCTTGCTATGGTTTCTCATTCCTACATTTAATTCTCACATACTATACTCAGAGAATATAAATGCATTTCCTTCTGCAGTCCCTAGGAAATTATCCTTGGGTTAAATATTTCTGGTTTTGTTTTGGATGGGCCTCACGCATGCTAAAATGAAAATGTTAAACTGAGTTTTGTCTTCCTCTAAAAAAGGGTAGGAAATAAGAGGCATTGAAGAATAACATAAAGAATGTCTATTAATTTTAAAAAACATGCTAAAAATATACTGTATGAAATTCTCAAAAATTCAATTAAAAAAACTAAAAAATCATAACAAAAATAACACGGGGAATAATAGGGAAAGACAGCCGATGTTGACCTCTGACCTTCACAGGCTCATGCATAGGTGCAGGCTCATGCATAGGTGCAACAAGCCCACACATGAATAAATCATAAATGCAAATACACACTAGGCACTCACAACAACAAAATTTTGTATGAAAGTGAAAATGCCCTCCCTCAGAATGGAGGCAGAGATGGTCTACGGGGATATCCTAGGGTCAGTTTATGTCCTCCACCTTCCCTGCCTGAGCTGGGCCCCAGCCCTGTAATGAAGCTTTCATAGCAGTGTGTTGCACTTGTGACACAAGCCTGGATACACAAGCCTGGATACACAAGCCTGGATACACAAGGCTGGATCCAGACCTCCTACTCAATATCCCTCCTACTCATCCTCGGCTTTTTCCTCCATGAAACCTAGTCTCTTGTTATTTCCTGAGTCAGAACACACTGTGCCACCCACTTTTGCCAGCTCCTAAAGAGATGGCCACTGACAGTCTCAGGTGCTTCTAATGTAGGAGCCTCAGTGTTCCCACATGCAAGAAATTAGCTAATTTGCTCCACCTTCAGAGGCATTCTGGGACATAGAATACAGCATCCCGAGCATGCACTAAGCATCACCACCCAGAGCTCTTCGCCTTTTCTTCTGTTATTTTCCCCCCGGGGTTGGTCAATCTTTACTAAGAATTGGTGAGAGGAGCATCTGGCTCCACAGGGCAAATAGAGGTGAGGACTCCACAGCCTGCCCTGGAGATGCTTCTAAGAAAAGAGCAGAGGTGAATGCAGATGACAAGAAAGCAAAGGGAGGCAAAGAGGGTGGAAAACCGAAGGTAGTCAGGGTCAGAGGGAGACATATGGGGTGCGTGGGTTTATGGGGAATCCTTGAAGAGGATGGGGTATTTAGAATACGCCCAGAGGACAGAACAAAGCTAAGAGCCTGTTGTGGAGGGAGAGAAGCATTGTAAATATAGTTGACAGACCTTGTTTATTTTACGTTTTCCTTTTTATTCATTTTTAAGTTCAGCCTTTAAAGGGTTTCATGAGGGTATTTTCATGCAATTGTCATTATATTTTGTTCTCAATCATTCCCCTCCCAGAACCTGCTTTTTCTCATCAGAAACACCTGAAGTC
The DNA here is from genome assembly GCA_009823505.1 of Rhizomys pruinosus. NCBI lineage: Eukaryota > Metazoa > Chordata > Mammalia > Rodentia > Spalacidae > Rhizomys > Rhizomys pruinosus. The sequence continues at coordinate 2,801,975 of VZQC01000299.1, forward strand.
AAACCCTGGTCATACCCCTCACCAGCTGAGTCATTTGAGCCAAGCTCTTTGACCTGTGTGCTTTTCCTTCCTCTTTAAAGTGATCATTGTAGCTCCAGGGTCAGGAAATGGCTGCGCGGACCAAATCAGCTAATACTAGTAAAGAGCCATGTCTGGCAGACAACGGTGGCCAGTGAATATTAATTTATTAATTCAGACATTGCACTAAGCTGTCTCGGCATTAACCCCACGCAGTCCTTCTGACTTGCTCCCAGGCTAGATGCCGAAGAAGGCAGGAACGGAGTAGAGGTCACAACAGACATCGTAAGCCAGACATTGTCACAGAGCAGAACAATAACCAATTTTCACATATTGTGCCCAGTGCCCTCTCCCTGGAGTTGATAACACAGAATTTAAAAGCAAACTGAAGACTATATCTAGATCAAAGGCATATGTTCATATGATATCTCTTCTCTGCTCTCTCTCTCTCTCTCTCTCTCTCTCTCTCCTCTCTCTCTCTCTCCTCTATAAGTAAGGTTGCCATGGAGATGAAACAGAGACACAGCAAAAACGGTGGAGCCACTGAAATGGCTATAATTAATTTAAAGCATTAAAAACAATTAAAATTGTATTAAAGCAAGTTCATTTGAACAAGGCATAAATTGGGTGAGCAGATCACATGAAGCACGAACAAAATAAAAGCATTGCTTTGGGCTGTTGGAACAGACACCCTGGCTGTCTTCAAAGAGGGGAAATAAATTACTGCACAGTATTCAGGCACAATAAAATATGTAACCTAATTTATCTAATGTTTCTAACAACAAGACAGTTCTCCAATAAGTCTACTTCCTCTGGTACTTTTATGCCAGGTTGAAAAACAAAATGAGGAAAGAAAATGACTTCTTATCAGATAAGTGGATCTGGGTTTCCTTGTCAGTCACTGTGGCCACAAATTACTCATCCGAGAAGATGAAGAGAAATGGGCAAAGAGGGATATGGCCCTGATGGCAAGCATACCGTATGCCAGCTGCAGTCATGGGCACCTGCCAGCCTTTACTTCTTTTAATACTACCACAAACCCCAGAGGGAGGCATGGTTGGCTCTGTCTCACCAACATAGGACTCAGAATGATTTGTAACTTATGCAAAATTTCACAACTCTTTGGTAGCAGAAAAAACACATGAGCTCAGACCTGTTAAGATCCCTGAGCCCATGCTTTCATACCACCACAATGGTCGCCACAGAGGCAACCAAAATGGTACCACCAGACACCATATTTGACCATCTACAACACAGCAGGCCCTCTGCCACACACTGTATGATTGGCATTTGGATTTATCCTCACAAGTAACCTCCATTTCATACAGAGGAAATGACCATAGCTCCTGCAAGGTCCAGCCTGCTGAAAAGGCATGACCTCTCCAAAATCAGCCTCTTTTCCGTTTTGTTTTCTGTATGTGCATGTGCATACATATCCATGTGTTTACAGTTGTGCTTGCACATGAGTGTGTGGAATGGAGGCTAGAGGTCTGTAGTAGGTGCCTCCTTCTATCCCTATCCACTGTGTGTGATGTGTGTGTGCACATATGCGTGAATATGAAACGCACACAGGTGGAGGTCACAAGACAACCTCGGATGTTGGTCCCCACTTTCTGCTTGTTTGAGACAGGGTCTCCTGTTATTCAGCACTAGACATTCCTGGTTACCTGGCCTGCAAACGTCAAGACATCCTCTGTCTCTCTCCCATCTCACCGTGAGATCATTGGGATTACAGATGTGCATTGCCACATCCATTTTTACATGGGTTTAGGGGATTTGAACTCAGGTCCTCATGCTTGTGTGGCAAGCTCTTTACCCACAGAGCCATTCCCCAGTTCTTCATCTTATTTTTAAGATTTTTATTTGTATTATTTTAGAATGTGCACACGTATGTGTGTGTGTGTGTTTGTGTGTGTGTGCACACTCATGCATGCAGTGCCTGTGGAGGACAGAGGTGTTGAATTCCCTGGAGCTCGTGTTACAGGTGGTATGAGCTGCCTGGTTTGGATGCTGGGAACCAAACTCTGGAAGAGCAACATGCACTCTTAACCACTGTCTTAGTTACTTTCTATTGCTATGAAAAAAAAAAAAAAAAAAAAAAAAAAAAACAGTGACCAACACACACAGATGCTGTCTATGGCTTTCCCTAGCTCAAGTGACACATCTGCAATGCAACCTCTTCACCTAAGGCTCACATGACATAGAACAGGAGACAAAGAGGACACTAATGAATCTCTCAACTCTCACCAATGAAGCTTCATCATGCGACAGAGGGCCAGGAACACAAAAGGCTGCAAATACCCAAAACATGGAGATTAGGAGTCCTCAGACAAGACTCCTACATTACATGTCACTCACCCAGAGCTCAGGGACCATTGTGGAAGGGGAGGCAGAAAGATTGTAAGAGCCAGGGAGGAGATATGTGACCATATAGAATAGAATAGAGTCACGTATAGAATCACATGAGCTCTGGGACCCTGTTCATATGAACCTACTGTGGTCTCAGCATGCATAAGACCCAGGCAAACTGAAGCAGACAAAACTCAGCAAAGAATTGTGGAAAGGGGCAACAGACCCCAATCTTAGCAGAACTATTGGGGAAGAGCTGGATGGGGTGACTAGACTCAGTGGATGGACTTGCACTGAGGACCATGTGGGGAAGCTAACTTGGCACAGTGAACCTTGGAGCAAATGACAGAGTGTGTGAATTCCAGTGGGAGAGTTGTGGAAGGTGCTGATGGGGAAGAGAGTATAATGTGATTAAAATCAATTGAGATGCTCTGGATGAAATACACTAAATTCAATTAAATAATGAATTATTCAATTAAACATTTTAATTAATTAAACACTGACTGAAACCAAGTTGGGGAGAAAATGGTCCATCATCAAGGGAAGCCAAGGGAGGGACTCGAGGCAGGAGCTGAGGCATGGGCCATGGAGGAATGCTGTTTCCTTTCTGGCTCCCCTGGCCTGTGTTCAGCCTGCGTTCTTCTACAATACAGACCCACCTGCAGGGTGGCACCGCCCACAGTGGGCTGGGTCCTCCCACATCATCTTCTACAATACAGGCCCACCTGCCCAGGGTGGCACCGCCCACAGTGGGCTGGGTCCTCCCACATCATCTTCTACAATACAGGCCCACCTGCCCAGGGTGGCACTGCCCTCCCACATCATCTTCTACAATACAGGCTCACCTGCCCAGGGTGGCACCACCCACAGTGGGCTGGGTCCTCCCACATCATCTTCTACAATACAGGCCCACCTGCAGGGTGGCACCACCCACAGTGGGCTGGGTCCTCCCACATCATCTTCTACAATACAGGCCCACCTGCAGGGTGGCACCGCCCACAGTGGGCTGGGTCCTCCCACATCATTCAGAAATCAAGAAAATGTCACATAGGCAGGGCCACAAGCCAGTCCAATGGAGGTAATTCATTAAGTGAGGTTCCCTTTACCCAGGGGTGTCAAGTTGACAACTATCATGCACAACCACAGAGTCATCTCTCCAGCCCTCTTTCCCCCAACACATACATTTTTAATACGGTCTTTTGTTAAACTTTGAGCTCATCAATTCAGCTGGACTAGGCGGCCAGCAGGCCCCAGGTCTCCTCCTGTCTCCACCTCCCCGGCACTGAGATAAAGGAAGTACTCACAACTTTTTATATGGCTTCTAGGGAGTCAAATTTAGGTTCTCACCCATGTGTAGTGAGCACTTTACTTTACTGACTAGAGCCATCTCCCCAGCTTCTGCCTTACTCTTTATCGCATGACCCTGCATAGGCTGCCTTTCCCTAAACTCCCAGAGCACTTGCGTCTATTGCTAGCACAGGTTGCCCCAGTCTGAGTAGCAAGGCGGAAAAGGAGAAGAGAGGCTGGGAAGTTCATTGAGAAAACTGGGGGGACAGAGAATGGAAAGGAGGCTTGAGCAGACATAGCTCATTCTTATTAATGAGGCCACATGAGCCTGGAAATGTATAGCCCAGGTTGGAGTCCCATGGGACCAGGACAAACGCCAGGACTGTCTACACGACAAGCCCAAAGCTACGGAATCTGAGTAGAAAAACAAACCTACTTGCCCAGGAAGACAGGCCTGTGTCTGGGAGAGAGGTGTTGACTGTCAAATCCGACGTCAATGGGAGGACTCAGGGCAGGGAGCACCACTTAGAAGGTCCATAGCAAGGGTGTCATTCAAAGGACAGAACAAGAGCCAGGAAGAGAAGTCAAGAAAGCCAGAGCTGCATGGAAGTGTATTGTGAAGCCTTCTTCATTCTGGGGTGTCTGCCAAGCATGTCCAAGGAGCTAGGCAGGAGAGGCCTATTACACATTAGCCAATGTGCTCAGTGGAGCCGTACCTGGTTGCAGTATTGGAACATGTTCATCCTGGTTACACACAGCCAGTTCCTGGGCCCTCTCCAACCACTTACCACTCCAGCAACTGCCAGGCTGATGTGTGCTCCAGCCTTCACCAGCATTGTTCCCAGCCTGGACACCCTGGTGGACAGATTTATCTGTGCCTCGAACCTCACGAGCTGCATATGATAAGACCTGGGTAAAGCCCTTATCACACATTTAACCTTGACCATAATCATGAGACAGGTCTATAAGATGGTCTTGAGTTTTACCAAAAATCTTTCAGGGACTTATGCTATAGCCTGAAGGAAGCCACCCCAGAGAAGAGGTCTAAGAAACTGGCAGAAAGAAGGCAGGAAATGAATCGTGACTTCCGTTCTTTTGCTGCTTCAGGAACTGAGCTTGGATTTCTTCTATGGGGAGAGTTTCTGTGGGTCACAGGGAAAGCACTAGAACATAAGCTGCCTAGGGGGCAGCCATCTAACTCAGGATTTAATTAGTCCACTCCCTGGATATATTCAGTGCAGATGGCTCGGTTCAAGAGATGGATTTATTGATCAAATGAAAAGGGGGGGTATGATGAACCCTCAGTATCAGCACAACAGCCTCCTCCCTGCAGTGCCATAAAGGACATGAGGGGATGATGAGTCTGACAAAGAAAGATAAAAGATGTAGCCAAGCAACTTGCATCTCTAGAAATATTTACTCCTACGCATAATTCATTGGTGCGCACAGTGTGCGATGGCCATATCCATTTCCTGTTATGACTTGCAGGAGGAAATTTTTTCCAAGTTCTTGATCAACTATGTCTGAAATCAGACCACCTACCACAGAGCTATCTGAGCTAGGAGGCACTAAATAGAAAAGAAATGTTGGGACTTAAGAGGTGGAAGATGAAGTCTTCTGGTAGGGTTTGGAGGTGGGGGAAAGTTTTATTTCTTTTTCTTTCTTTTTTTTCCTAACCCGTTAAAAATCCAAAGTCCTTCCTTAGCTTACAAGTTGTACAAAAATAGGCCATGAACTGTAGCCCTCCCCACCCCTTGACTGATGCTGAAAAACTGAGATTAGACCAGGACTGGCATTCCTTCACTGCCCTCCTGAGCGTTTTTATTGGAAGCTCAGCATTTGAAATTCACATAGACTTTACATATAAGTGCTCAACCAGTGCAAAGCATATAGGAGTTTTTTCCCATCATAGGAAAACAGCACCTGTACCCAAGGCCATGGCCACTATCTCAGTAATAGACCTCCTTTGAGGGCTACAAAGATGGGAGGGGTATAACCTGTTTCCCAGCACTCCAGCAAACAGCTGTCTAATGGTCTCCTCCCAGCCTCCTGGGAGCAGACTACCCCTTCCTCAAGGGTCCAAGAGCTAGGAGCCTATTAACTATTAGTGAACAGACCATTATTGTCCTTAAGGGACAAGGGATTGGCTACAGTGAACTAGCTTTGTCCTGTAGCTCAACGTCTGACAAGTTCTGCTGTGAGGTATAGTAAGCTCGTAGAGGACAGGGCCAGGTCTAATGTGTATATCACTGCTCCATCCCCCCACTGCCTAAAGCATAGCAAGCACTCACTAAAGATTTGTGGAATTGGATTTAACTGAGAAGGAAGTGGGGGAAGATTTATTATTTTCACTTGGAACTGACAGAAATGAAATCAGAGAGTTCAAATGATTTCTCCAAAGCACATAGCTAAGTACACGCCCCAAGCTAGTCAACTACCAACCACTGCTCTTTCCTTGTCGCCTGCTGCTTTCAATACCTGTTGACACCTTGCTTCATAGCTGCTTTTGCCATTATACCGAGCCCCGGCGTCTTTATTCCTTTGCCTCCGGGTTTGATCTCAGGCCCCCCCAGTAGCATTGCAGGAAACATGAGTCAATGATCCGACACATTTTAAGAACAGGCCCCAGCTGTCCTCTCAGCAGGCAACGCTGTTCATGATGGAGACCGCATGTCATGTCCTCTCCCTCCAGGCCAGGGTCTCTGCAGAAATGAGTGCTCTGGAAAGTTTAGAGTAAATGCATTTCCATTCTCCTTTCCAGGCTAAAAGCATCTACCTCCATCACAAAGAAGCGAGTGAACCAGTTATAATTGCATGCCATACACCGGGGAGCGCGAAAGTGACATTTAGCAACACTTAAGACTCAGATATGTGGTGGATGCAGTCAACATTATATAATTGCTGCAGCATCGATCCCAACAATTAGCACGGGAAAGTAGAGATGGAATGGAAGTTCTCCAAGAAAATGCCACAAACAGAGTAAAATGAAGCCTAAAAATCTCTTTTGGGGACAGCTCCTCCTCCTTCAAAGGCTAAGACTGTTTCCTTTTTTAGTGTTCTTGAAGTTTTCACTGGAATGTTCCCAGGTTTCAGAGGCTGAGAAGCAGAGCCACACATAGAGACGGAAACAGCAAAGGTTCTCTGAAGGTCTGCCTGCTCCCTGGCTGCCTCTGTCATCTACGGCCCATGAAGTAAATGTGAGGCAGGGCAGGATTAGTGTGGCTCCATCATAGGAAGCAGGACCACAGAGGGTGAGGTACTAGGAGTCGGGGCCAGTCTAGCAGCAGAGAGAGAATGCAACGGCCTAACCAAGGTGGTAAGGAGGGGCAATGTGGATATATCCAGGGAATGTTTGAGAGGAAAAATTAGCAGGTTCTGATGAGTGTCAGGATAGAAGAGAGCCAGAAGCGATTCCCAAGCTTCTGGGCTTAATGACTAGAAGGTTGAGGTGATGGCTGACCTTAGTTGTCAACCTATAAATTTAGCATCAATACAGGAGACGCACTTCTGGGTGTACCTGTGAGGGTGTTTCCAGAGAAAGTTAACAGAGTTGAGAAGACTCCCCCTCAAAGTGTGCAGCAGCTTCCAATGATCTGATGACTTTTCTTGAGCCTATCAGAGAGCCAAGTTCTCAGAGGAACCGGTGTGACTCTGAAGAAAGGTTTGCCTAAAGCCCTCCCCGGACTCTTCTTTCCTGTCTCTCCAGAGAAATGAAAGTTTCCAGTCAGGACCCCAAGTACAGCAAAGCCTTTCCTTCACTCTGTTCCACCAGACAAAGGTCCAGCAGCTCTGGGAATATTCATTCGCCCACTAGGGCTGACAGCAATGCTCCACAGCCTAGGTGGCTTAAACATTTGTTTTCCCACAGTGTGGACTCTAAAAGTCCAAGATCAAATTAGAGGCAGGTTTGGCTTCTCCAGAAGTCTTCCTCCTTGGCAGGTGATAAGCTTCTGCTCTGCCTCATTTTATCTGTCTGTGTACTCAGGTGTACACACACATCCCTGGCGTCTCCTTGTGTCCAAGTCTCCTTTTCCTATAAGGACATCATCAAATTGCATTAGGGCATATCAACTTCCTCACCTTAACTTAATCATCTCTTTAAAGGGAAAATCCCCAAATACAGTCACATTTTGAGGTGCTGAGAGTTAGGATCTTAGAATAGGGAGGAGACAATACAACCTATGCTGAAAAGAAAACAAACCAACCTTCAACCTTGGAGGAGGGCCAGGTAAATGCCCCCAGGCCCTGACCTCTAGAGATCCTCTGCCACTCAGGAAGACCACTGAGAGTATCTTACTACCAAGACTCATGGACACAAAACTGTCTTCATCAGGGTTCTCTAGAAGAATATCACCTATAGAGTGAATATATTATAAATGGGATTTATTAGATTGGCTTACACAGCAGGGGCTGAATAGTCCAACAACGCCCATCCTCACACTGGAAATGCAGAGAACCTGATGGCTGCTCAGTCTGTGGTTTCCCCCAGCAGTCCTAATCTGGTGCTGAAATCCTAGAGGATTCCTGGAGAGCTGCTGGTATCCAGTCCATGGTGGAAGAGTGAAGAATCTGGGTTCTGATCTCAGTGAAAAACAGCACCAGCTGTAGCAGCAAGAACAGGATAGGCTCACTCGCCAGCAAGAAGCAAAGGCAGACAAGCAGCACTGCTCTTTCTTCAGACCATTTTACACCTGGGCTGCCACTGGGAGGTGCTGCCCAGTCCAGGGGAAGCTCTTCTCCCCTCAGTTAATCCTTCCTGGACATTTCCTCACAGACCCACCCAAAGGAGTATCTCTTAGTTCAGTCTTTAGCCAGTCAAGTTCACAAAATTAAACAACACAAATATCTAAACCTTATGCTAAACAACAATGAGAAATAATACCCCTCCAACTTCACACCATGATCAAATATGAACTATTGTCAATCTAGTTTTGGGAGGGGGTCAAGAGAATAGGAACAAAACCCTCTGAAGCAGAGGTATGAATAGAAGGAAGACCTAAACTTTGTGGTGGATCACGCACTAAGAAAAATTCTTTAGCTAACCAGTCGGTCCCAGTCACTACTTCACAAGCATAAGGTAACAGCACCATAGGAATTTCAATCTTGTCATGTGCTGAGAATAATCATAAAACGACAGAACCTAAGACCAGTTCAACTCCTAACTAGATTAATTAAGCTCCCAAAACTACAGGTCTAGAAAAATATAGGTGGACCCTTCCAGGAATAAACATTACTGCCCACCCAGGGAAGCCATTTCAACCAAAAATTTTATGCCACACAAAAATTTAAAAATGAAATCACTACTAAAAGACAGTAGAACTGATGGTATAAGGCTCAGACATTTGAACTATCACAAGACAGTTCAAATCATGACAACTGACATCCAAACCTGCAGTGGAAAATGTACACAGCAAGCAGGAACACATATGGAAATTTGATAGAAACTGTAAGAAAGACCCAAATGAAATTGGCAGGAAGGAAAGGCACAGTTAATAGAGGCAAAGAATGTCTTTAGTTACTTCATAAATAGAATAGATACAACTGAGGATTAAAACAGGAAACTTAGAAATAGGCCAGTAGCTGTAAAATCCCGATAGCTCCTCAGCTAGTAAGACTTCCTGTCCACCTCCCCCTCCCCCCATGCTGGGACTATGTCTGGCTTGGGCTTGCACAGGTCTTGTGCATCGCATCATCATTGCTGAGTTCATATTTATGGCTACCCTACTGTCTGAGAAACAGTTTCCTTTTAGTCAGTCATCCAGCACCTCTTACAATCTCTGTCCCCTCTTCCATGAAGATTCCCAACTTTGTGGAGAAGGAAAGTGATACAGATGTCTCATTTAGAGCTGAGAATTTTACAGTTTCTTATTCTCTGAACACTGATCAGTTGTGGGTCTCAGAAGAGTCAATTTTCTTCAAGATGTGACCCCAGGTCACATACTTCTGGGCAGGTTCCATACCCAAGAGTATTTGAGCAACACAAATTGGATTTTATGGCTTAAAAAAAAAAAAAAAGAATAAGAAGATGAATGAGTAGGAAGCTGGGAGCAGATCTAGGAGAGGCTGGGGAGGGAGGATGCCATCAAAGCAGGTCATAGGAAAGTCTCAGAGAATAAAAATATTTTTCAGTCTGAAAGCTAGTATTGGACCATTGATTGATGTTCTCTGTTAGCGGCTTGCATATCCACATCAATGACCAGCACAGCATATGACATCAGTGCAATAATGGCACTTTTATCTTGGGGAAAATCAGTAGCTAAGTAATTGGACCTAAAGCCCAATCAGTGGGAGGAAACTCGTGTGTGGTTTTATAAACATAGCCAGATGCACACAACTGGAGAGGTCATAGATCTTAGAGAAATCCCCAAAATTGACACATCCCTAGGTTAAGGTAACATCCTACTAATTACAAAAGAAGTATCCGTATATGCAGACAAATATCCCAGGCTTCACTCAAAAAAGAAGCTTCCTTTGCACTAGATGAGAATAGTACAGAATCCCACAACTGGACACACACAGACATGGTTTGGGAATTGCCCATGCCTAGGCAACACATCTATAATGCAATCTCTACACATAAGCCCCATGCAACATAGAACAAGGACCCAAGAAGCCATTAACTACCCCTTAACTCCCGTTAAGGAAGCTCCCCCATGCAACAGGAGGCCAGGAACTCAAAGGAGCATGAATGCCCAAACTATGGAGATTAGGAGTCTGCAGAATGTGGTTCCATGGACAGATCACCAATATTTGGCTTCACCCACTCAGGACTCAGGGAACATTGCGGAAGAGGGGGTGGAAAGATTGTAAGAGCCAAGAAGGTGGTGCAAGACCAAATGGAAATGAATCCCACAAGCTCCTGGGACCCAGTTCATATGAACCTACAGCATTGGTTGCATGCACAAGACCCACACAAGCTCAGCTGGTCAAAAACCCCAGCACAGAACTGCAGAAATGGGTAACAGAGCCCAACCTTGGCGGATGAAATATTGGCAGCTGATGGCAGTTGGGTGAGGAAGAACTGGCCTTTAGGAAAGGGACTCCAGATAGGCTGACTAGAGCTCAGGGGATGAGCTGGCACTGAGGAATGGTCAGGGAGAATAGCATGGTGCAATGGACCCTAGCACAAATGAAAGAATGTGTGAACTCTGGGTCAGGGGTGGGGAAGCCTTCGGGAAAGTGTCAGTGTAGAATCAGGTACAAAGGTGATTAAGATTGATTGAAAAATTATGTATGAAACACATTAAAAATTCAATAGAATTTTTATTGTGTTTCAAAATGTTTCAAAAAAATTTAATTGGCCAGTCAAAATTACTTAAACATGGGGCTGGAGAGATGGCCCAGATATTAAAAGCACTGGCTCTTCTTACAGAAAATCCCTGAGTTTGAATCCCAGTTCCCATGTGGCAGCTAACAATCATTCATAACTCCAGTTCCAAGGGATCTGATGCCCTCTTCTGACCTCTATGGGCATTGCATGACACAGGTGTACTTACATGTATGCAAGCATAACACTCATACACATAAAAATAAAATAAAGATTAAAGAATTTTTTAATTATTTAAACTGAAACACAAAGAGGCAAGAAGAGAAGGAAGAAAAGGATAAAGAAATATCCAAAACATGTGGAACAGGATCATGCTAACATTACTGGTACTGAGAACCTACAGAATAAATGAATAGGAGAGAAGAGAAGGGGGAAGAAGGGAAAGGAGGGGAGGGGAAGAGAGAAGAGAAGAAGAGGGAGAAGAGAAGGGGGAAGAGGAGAGGGGTGAGAGGGGAGAGAAGAGATATGCACATGTTATGAGGCCGACCATGGTGGGGGGCAACTTATATTGGTCAAACCAAACCCCCAAAGGAAAGTGACTCTTTCCCTCAGCAACCATCAATTGTCATAGCTACACATTTGGTGCTGGCACTTCCTGAGACCCTCCCCTATCCTTGCTGGAATTCTGACTGGCTTGATCCTGTGCAAGTCTTATGCTAGTAACCACAGCTGCTGTGACTTCGGCCATGTCATGTCCAGAGGACAACATTTCACACCACTCCTCCCCATCCTCCAGCTCTTACACCTTTCCACACTCTCTTCCACAGTCATTCCTGAACCTTGGGGTGGAAGGGACTGATGCGGTGTCTGATCTAGTGCTGAGTACTCACGGTTACTTATTCTCACCACTTGGCCAGGTATAAGTCTCTGCATCAACCACTGCCCACTGCAAAAAGCAGATCCTCTCACCAAAGTTGAGAACAGGAAGAATCTGTGGGTATAACATAAATATTTGGGATGCAGTTTGACAACATGAACATTTAGCAAAACTACTACAGTGGGCTCCACACTAGGATCTATGAACTCCCCAGCCATGAGCTTTTGATCAGGTTTACAGTAATAGGCATGAATTCCCCCTTATAGAACAGAACTCAAATGTCAGAAGTGGTTGGCTACCCCATAACTGTCACGTCAGTATAGCACTAGCGCCCCATCTTGCCTGGCACGTTGGTATTCTAGCATGTACAGTACAGTGCTGGTAAGACTACTGATCTCTTTTCTCCCTCATCATGTGTAGCTCCTTCGAGCACATGAAAGCTAGCCATAATGGAGAGAGTTCTCCAGGTTGAGATTCATTTCTCTATGTCTTTAATTTTTTATTATTTTTATATGTATGAGTGTACTGTCTACATGTAGGTTGCTGCACCTGTGTCATGCAAAGTTGCAGAGGTCAGAAGAGGGGGTCGGATTCCCCTGGAACTGGAGTTAAAGACGGTTCTTAGCCACCATGTGGATGCTGGGAATCGAACCTCTGCAAGAGCAGTCAGTGCTCTTAACCACTGAGCCATCTCTCCAGCCCCATGTCTTATTTTTAAAATAGAAGAATGGACTAGACAGTTCAAATGGTAAGAGATATTAAAAAAGCTAACATTATTAGCCGCTAGGGACATACAAATTGAAAGTGCATGAGTTACTGTTTTACAGCTAGTATAATGGCTAAAATTATTTTTTATTTTGGAGAGTTGAGACAGGGTCTCCCTGTACCCCTAAGCTGGCCAGGAACTATGTAGACCAGGCCAGCCTCATTGTCACAAAGTTCTGCCTGCCTCTGCCTCCCAAGTGCTGGATCAAAGGCCTGTGGCACCACACCTGTCCTAAAATTGTTAGCCTTTAATCTCAGCACTTGGGAGGCAGAGCCAGGCAGATTTCTGTGAGTTCAAGGCCAGTCTGGTCTATATCAAGCTCCAGGACACCTGGAACTAAAGGGAGATCCTGTCTCAAAAATACAAAAAAATATATTTTTAAGTGATACTATCAAGTGCTGGTGAGACTGTGGAGCAACTGGAATACATATACATTGATAATTCTAGTGCAAAATGATACAGACAGGTTGGAAAACAGTTTGGCAGTTTCTCCTAAGGAGAAACATCCTACCAACAACCCAGCAATCACACTCCTGTGTAATTATCCAAATGAACTGGAAATTTATACTTAAAGAAAACCTGTGTGTGAATATGTGGAAAGCAACCTTATAATTGCCAAAATAAGAAAGTACCAAATGTCCCCTGTCTACTTAAAGTCTGGCAGTGTATATGGAACTTGTCTGTGCCCCTATGGAAACACTTCAGGATACATGGATACAACTGAACATGATACAACATGTTACAATGATACAACAGTCCTTCAATGCACTCCTACTTGGTATTAAGAGGGAAGGAGCAACTAACACACCCAGCAATATGGATGAATCTCAACTGCATTATGTTAAATAAAAGAAGCCAGACTCAAAGGCTACTTACTATTTGGGTCTATTTATATGCTATTACAAAAAGGTACAAATATTGAGACAGAAAACAAATTCCTTATTATGAGATATGGAGAGGAAATATTCTAACTCGGGGAAATTATTTGGGGTGGTAGAACTCCTTACTCTATGTTGTGATTGACATGCATGTGAAATCACTGTATGTGTCAACACATGCAGAATTGTGGATGAACACAGGTAGATTTCATTGTGTATGAAAGGATCTCTTTGAGTGTGGATCGAAATAGTCTGTGAGGTAAGAGTGGAATCAGAGTAACAGTAAAACACCACTGTAGCAGCTGAGGCAGAGGATCACCATAGCCAGGACACAGAGCAGCCTTAAAGTCTGGCAGTTGGTGTGCAGCTTATCCGTGCCCCTATGGAAATACTTCCGTGAAAGGGCAAAGGGAGAGTCAGGTGACTGTGGAGAGTGGGAGCTGAGTACGTGCAGGCGGCACTAGACACGCAGGACTACTTACCTTAGTCTGTTCATGTTGCTAGAACAAAATACATGAGACTGTTTGTTCCCTTAGACAGCAGTATTCATGAGCATGAAGCACCTCACGTTTGGGCCCTATCCATCAGCAGCGAGGCTTAAGTATCCACATGAACTTTGGAAAGGACAAAAATATTCCAGCGGTACCAGTCTTTCAAGAAACCTGCAAGGATGGTCTGGAGAGATGGCCTAGCGGTTGGGACCGCCGACTGCTCTTGCAGAGGACCTGGGTTCGATCCCCAGCACCCACATGGCGGCTGAGAACCGTCTGTAACTCCAATTCCAGGAGAACTCCAGTTCCCGGGGAATCCGACGCCCTCTTCTGACCTCCACGGCATTGCATGACACGGGTGCACAGACCTGCATGCAGACAGTACATTCATACACATAGAGAAAAATTAAAAAATAAATAAATAAATAAATAAATTTTTTTTAATTTAAGAAACCTGCAAGGAGACAGTCTCTCTCAAGCATGGGACACACACACACACACACACACACACACACACACACATATATATAGATATAGTATATATTAGAGATACATACAAGCATCATTATTAGACATATATATACATATAGACATATACATATATAGGTCTAATATATATATGTGTGTGTGTTTTTTCTTTTATTTGAAAGAAGCAACTATACCATTATAATGTATATGTGTTGTGTGTGTGTGTGTGTGTGTGTGTATTTCTTTTCTTTTATCTGAAAGCAACTATACCATTATAATGTAAATACCTTAATGGGATCTAGAATTAACCTACCATTTATTTTCAGACTTTGTAATTGTGGTATATGGGGGAAGGGTGTGTATACATACTTTAGACTAATATAAAATTAAAAGTAAAGCTGGGCGTGGTGGTGCACGCTTTAATCCTAGCACTTGGGAGGCAGAGGCAGGCGGATCTTTGTGAGTTCAAGGCCAGCCTGGTCTACAGAGTGAGTTCCAGGACAGGCTGGACTACATCAGGGAGACCCTTGCTCGAAAAGACAAAAAATAAATAAATAAATAAATAAATAAATAAATAAATAAATAAATAAAAGGTAAAAACTGTGAATTCCCCCCCCCGAAAAGAAGAAAGACAAAGTTCTCTGGGAGAACTCCCCCAGAGTTCATGCATTCTGCCATAGGAAGGAGAATTAGTCTAAATTTGATTAAGAAATGTTGTAGGAAATACATAAAACTCCAATAAGAAAAATGAAAAAAAAAAAACTCAACAATTCATTTTTTAAAAAAATGAAGAGGAAAAAAGAAACAAACTTGTGTGGCCCTGCCCTACTGCACAAATTCTGACTCTGAGACAGGCCTGAGCCTACAGTGGCCTGGTTTGCCTGGAACTTTCCTGTTTGAACACTGAAAGTCCTGCCTCTGGGGAAACTCAAGCCCAAGCATGTCTGAGCCTACCTAAGCCTGGTCCCCAGCTGGCACCACTCAGCGCCCTGAGCACCTTCGTTCTGGGACAGTGGATCTCATTTCCATCTTCTCTTTAGTGCCTATCTTTATTGATTTTATTGTCTGATAAATTCAAACATGTCTATTATATATTCTGTTCACTCTCATCTGCAGCTCCCACCCCCCCAAGTCCCCTCCTCCTACCATGTCCCCATCCACTTTCATGTCTGTCTTTGTTCTGTTTTTGCCTTGTGGTTTAACCAGGGTCACTCATGTGGGCACAGGTGGGGAACCAGTGTCATACATGTAGCACAGTAACTCACCTGTGGCTACACCAATGAGAGCAACTTCCTCTCCCTTACTAGCCCTGGACTGCTGTTAGCTCCCCTAGGCAGGGGCTCCCCATGAGCCCCTTCACATCTATGGCTGGATGTTAACTGGCTTAGTCTTGCGCAGGCTCTATGCAAATAACCTCCACTGTTTCGAGTGCATGAGTGCACCCCCATGTCATCCCATAAGACTGTGCTTCATAGTCCTCCTCCCACTCACACTGCTCTAATGTTCTTTCCACCCTCTGTTCTGCAACGTTCCCTGAGCCTTGCAGGTAGCGTCCTGTTTAACACTTAACACTCAACAGTCACTTGTTCTCGGCATC
Source organism: Rhizomys pruinosus (assembly GCA_009823505.1). Lineage (NCBI taxonomy): Eukaryota > Metazoa > Chordata > Mammalia > Rodentia > Spalacidae > Rhizomys > Rhizomys pruinosus. The sequence goes on from VZQC01000299.1 coordinate 2,817,973, forward strand.
TTGACCAGCTATGAGTCTGAATTAACTACTGATCACTACAAAGAGCTTCTTTGATCAAGGCTGAAGGCAGCACTAGTTTACAGGTAAAAACATAAATATTTAAGAAGCAGTTTGATGAGGCTGAAAAGATAGTTGGGCAGTCAGGAGCATTGGGTGTTCTTGCAGAGGACCAAGGTTTGGTTCCCAGCACCCACAAGACAACTGTTCATAACTCTAGTTCAAGGGGATCTGATGCCCTCTTCTGGCTTCTGTGGGCTTTGCACACCACAAGTGCATTTAATGTACATGCAGACAAAATACTTATACACATAAAACAAAAATTAAAATTAAATAGAGTAAGAAGCAGTTTGACAACATGTCCACTTAGCAAAACAAAAAGTAGAAAGTTTACTCTTCCTCTCCACTCTCCTCTCTCTCTCTCTCTCTCTCTCTCTCTCTCTCTCTCTCTCTCTCTCTCTCCTTCTTCTTCCCTTTGAAACAGGGTCTCACTGTGTAGCCCACGTTGGCCTGGAACTCATGTCTCAACCTCTCCATCCTAGATTACAGGCCTGCACCACCACTCCCAGTTCTTCCCTCTTTTCTAAGATCTCTCATAGTTTGCATCACACCCCTGCCTTTCTGACCCGTGTTTCTAAATCTCCTTTTTGTCCTGGCGAACATGAACCTCCCTCAGCCCAGGACAGTGTGTGAATGCCTAGACTTTAGTACTAAACGGGACTAGGATTTGAATCCTAACTTTGTCACTTTCTGGCAGTAACCTTTGACCCCGCAGTCCTCTGACCTTCAGGTTTCCTCTCTGTAGAATCTGTACTTAGGGATTAGAGATGTACCTCCATGGTGGCCAGCATCTGCAAGGCCTTGGATTCAATCCCCAAGACCACACAAAAGCAGACAGAAGATAAAATAAAAGGCCAGGCTTGGTAATTTACACTTGTAATCCCGGTGCTGTTCCTGGGACTCACTGGCCAGCTGACCTAGTCTGCTTGGTGAGCTCTGGGCCACGGATAGAGGTCCTGTCTCCATAAACCAAGTAGACAACACTTGAGCAATGATGCCCAAGGTTATTCTGACCTTCACATGTACACATACACATGCACACACACACACACACACACATGCACACATGAACACATATGCATACAAAGAAAAAAGGAAAGAAAGAAAAAGAAAAGAAATCTGTATAATGGCTTCTATTTCATTGGATTGCCACAAAAGTGAAATTAAAAGAGACTGTGCTTATAGGGTGGAAAACTCAGAATAATACTTGGAATAGATCAAAGCAATAAATGTAGATCTTGACAGTATAAAATGTTTCTAGTAGTAATTTTCAACAATAAGGATGTGGCTAATAAGTTAAGCCATACACAGCATGATTTATTTATAGAATACTATATAATATCACCATTAAAAATAATGCTCTGAAGAATATTTAATGACACAGAAAAATGATCACAATATAATTTTAAGAGAAAAATGAGACTATGAAACTCAGATCTTAATTCTGTTCCTACAAGGAAAAAAAATGTGTGACTGTATGTGTGTCTATGTGTCTGTCTATGTGCATATGTCTAGAATAAAAAACTAAAAAAAAAAAAACAGTGAATGTTAGCTGGTGATCTCTTCTTTTTTTTTTTACTTTATTGTCTGTATTTTAAGTTTTCTCTAATGTACCTGTACTATTTTCATAGCAATAAATATGGTTTAAAAATCCAGCCATCAATTTATTTAATCAACAAAGTATTTTTCTAGTAGACATTGTAAACCAAGCAGTATTTCAGACTCTGGAGAGACTGCTGGGAAAGTCAACAGGCGAGAGGTTTTATTTAAAAGGTGCCCTCTAGCCTACCATTTAACTCCTTTTAACCATATTTTGTACTAGTTTCTTCTCTATCTTTAATGTATGTACTCCTCACAGGAAGGAACCACTTGTCCCTATCTCTGAAGCCCTATATCATCGTTACCCCTTACATATGGGAGAAACTCAGTAACGGAATTCACTTTAACAACTGGAGATGATTTGCAATGCCCAGTTTCCTAAAGCTAGTTCATATGGGAAGACAAGCTGGAGATGCCTTCCTATGCTGCGCTCTTCCTGGGTAGTCTCCTTCGATCATCTGGAAGGGATAGTATGAAATGTTCATCAAGACTACACTATAACCTATGTTGGTGTTATGGTTTGAACATGAAATCCCTCCACACTTACCCCAAAGCTTGTGGCACTGTTGAGAAGTGCTTGGACCCTGCCTTCATCAGTGGATTCATCCAATAATGGAGTCATAATGTGATGGAATTATTGGAGGTGCTGGAGATATAAGAAAACTGGTTGGAGGAGGTAGATCACTGGCAATCTATCCTTGAAGGGCGTTTCTTCCTCTCCCTTCCCCTCCCTCCCCCCTCTCCCTCCCTCCTCCTTCTCCCTCCCCCTTCCCCTCCCCCCCTCCCCTTCCCCTCCTTCCCCTCCTTCCCCTCCTTCCCCTCCTTCTTCTCCTTCTTCTCCTTCTTCTCCTTCCTCTCCTTCCTCTCCTTCCTCAGTGCAGGAGGAGGTTAGCAGTCCTTTCCTCCTCCACGATCTTTTCTTTGGCCTGAAAGCAATGGAACCGGCTCTCCATGGACTGAAACCTGTGCACAGTGAACCAAAATAAATCTTTCCTCCTTTAACCTCCTTTAACACTGTCTCAGGCGTTTGTCACAAAAACTCCTGAAAGTACAGCCTCCAGTAAAAGGACCTTTTCCTTCTCCAGGCTCCACAGAATACACAAATAACCTGCTTTTCCCCACATTGAGCAGCTTGAGAACACAGCAGGTGTTCACTATTTTTGTGCCCCACATCCCTTGGGCAAAAGGCAAAGCCTATGCACCTTACTCAGAATAATATTTGTCAATGCCTAAAACAAATACATAGGATCACAAAGAAAACCACATACACAGAAGTACAATTTGTGAAATATTATGTCTTAAACTTATACATTGTACAAGAATAGATTTGCTTCTTTGAACCATATTTTTTTTTTAAATATAACACTCCAGGGCGGAGAGATGGCCTAGCGGTTAAGAGTACTGACTGCTCTTGCAGAGGACCCGGGTTCGATCCCCAGCACTCACATGGCAGCTGAGAACCATCTGTAACTCCAATTCCAGGAGAACTCCAGTTCTAAGGGAATCCAACACCCTCTTCTGACCTCCGCGGCATTGCACGACATGGGTGCACAAACCTACATGTAGACAGAACATTCATACACATAAAAAATAAAAATAAATAAAAATTTAAAAATCATTTAAAAAATATAACACTATGTACACTACATTTGACATCCAAGCAAATTCATTTTTGTTTTTAAAATCATTGAGGCTCTTTTGCCCAGCTTGCGTATGAACAAGAGCTGGTGGGATAGCTTTGATGAGGTAATACATTTGCCATTTTGTATATACAATTGATTTTTCTGTGTGTGTCACAACCAAGCTAAAATTCCAATCCTCAAAGATGTATTATGGAAACAGAATTAAGGCCTTTGTGCTTTTTTACAGATTAAAGAGCAATTTCTCTCATGGAGCACCAAAAATTCTAAGCTTTGTAGTTAAAGTCTGGTTGAGTCTGGTTTTGTCTTTGGTGAGATCGACGCCTTCAAGAGTTTGTCTCAGGAAGAGAGAGAATATGCTGTATGGTTCAGGTTTGATGCCTTCTAGATACAAATCATTTTTGAAAGAGTTCTAAAGTGTTTTCAGATGTTTGAAGGTTTTCGTTTGTAAGTAAATTGGCAGAATTTTGTCACTCAACCCCACGAAGCAGAGTGTTCCTTCCTGTGTTGCAAGCTTGCAGAGATGCTGCTCTAGGCTCTGTTTCATGCTAGAACCTTAGCCAGGAAAGCTGGAACTGCTCTCAGGGGCATCCCTGGTGGAACACTGGAGCCTCGAATCAAGATTCATCTCACACAGATGATTGAAAATATCGGCATATAAGCCAACCAGCAGACAGACTTCTGCTTTTTCAAGCATCCTAGCAGAGGGCCTTCTTTTCCTTTCATTAAAAAAGCAAAACTTCCTCTTGAATACCAGTGAGCTTCTCCATAAAAATTCTTCACAGTAGTTGAAAGGGTCCTTTCTTCCCCAGAAATTAGCTAGGGCTGCAAGAAGCAATGCATTTTCTGCTGTACTTTTTTATTTTAAATGTTTTGTGTGTGTTTTGCCTACCTGTATATAAATACATGACATACCTGCAATGCCATGGAGGGCAGAAAAGGGTGTTGGATCCCATGGAACTGGAGTTACAGACAGTTGTTAACCACCATGTGGGTGCTGGGATCTGAACCCTAGTCCTCTGTAAGTGCGGCCAGTGCTCTTAACTGCTGAACCATCTCTCTAGTCCCATCTGCTATTATTTCTTGGCAAAGCCTTTTAAAACATGTTATTTAGGACCAACTTCTGAGAAAATTAATGACTTTTGGAACAAAACTTTCAGGAATTTTGGGAGAGGCAACAATGCTCAACTGTTCATTCCAAATAGCCTCACTAAACAATTCGAGGGCACGACCACAATGACCTTACTTCCTCAAACTATGCCCACCTCCTTGGGGCTGGAGAGATGGCCTAGCGGTTAAGAGCGCCGACCACTCTTGCAGAGGACCCAGGTTCAGTCCCCAGCACCCACATGGCGGCTGAGAACTGTCTTTAACTCCAGTTCCAAGGTAATCTGACACCCCTCTTCTGACCTCAGTGGCATTGCGCGACCCGGGTTCACAGACCTACATGCAGACAGTACATTCATAAGCATACAAAAATAATAAAAAAAAAAAACTATACCCACCTCCTAAAGGTTCCACCCTCTGCCAACAGTGCCGCAGGCTGGGGATCAACCCTGTAATGCGTGAGCTTTTAGTGGACAGTTAACCAAACCAACACATACTCATGCCTGTCAGCCATTTGTCATGAAGCGCCTCATTTGGCTGGAAAACCATTTCCTACCATTCCACATGACAAATCCACTCTCCCTCCCATTTTACATGTCTTTAGGTCAAGTTTCTCCAGTAGTATGAGACTCTTTTTGTTTAGTGTCTGACTGGAAGCTTCAAGAATGCTTCCTAAGAAGGTTTTCATGAAATTCAAATCTTTATCTTCAAAGCACCTTGCTTTTCCTTCATACACATATCCTTGAAACCCCTCATTTTCTTTGATGTATTTTCTAGACAGGCAGAAAAGAAGCACTTTTTGTGTTTCTTGACTTCAAACTTCCATTATCAATATTTTTTTCAACAAAAGAAGAAAATAAATTGTACCCTTTTTTGCTTTATCATTTCATTAAAGTAAATGGAGCCAGACATGATTTCCATAGGACCTACCTTTCTTTGCCAGTACAAGATAAATTGGGTCTGTAAAAAAATAAATAATAAATAAGGCCAAGACAAAATATTTTATTCCATTGACATTCTTTGAAGCATAATACTTTGTGGTTCCTAAAGTAATTTGTTTGATAAATTTGCATAGAAGGGAATAATTTATATGTTAAGTAAAGTGTAAAATATTCATTAAATTCTGTAATAAGTAAAACAAGGCAGATGCTACAATATGTCAAAATTTCAGTACTATAGCCCGGCATGGTAGTGCACACCTTTAATCCCAGCACTCAGGAGGCAGAGGCAGGCAGATCTCTGTGAATTCAAGGCTAGTCTGGTCTATATAGTGAGTTCCAGGACATCTGGGACTACAGAGAGACCCTGTCTCAAAAACAGCAACAACAAAAAAAAATCGTTACTCTTAATATCTTTTAACCTTTTCATAGACACTTTATAGCAACTGTACAGGGGTCCTGCCTTCCTTGGGATTTAGCTGTGGCTACAAGTAACTTCTTCACTTTCTAGAAATCATGATTATCATTTCTGATATTGTCAATGTTTCTCACAAAATTTTTTTTTTGGTCTTTTTGAGACAGGGTCTCCATGTAGCCCCAGCTGGCCTGGAACTCACTCTGTAGACCAGGCTGGCCTTGAACTCACAAAGATCCGCCTGCTTCCGCCTCCCAAGTGCTAGGATCAAAGGTGTGCGCCACCACGCCCGGCTTCTCACAATGTTTTTAATGTACAGTATTTTCACAGAATAATTGCATAAAACATGTAGCTACTATGCATGAAAAGACTATGCTACATGACCCGCAGAAATAAAGACAGAAGGGGGGAAGCAAATCAAAGAAAGGACTTCTACTACACACAGAGCTTACCACACTGTATGTAGCCCAGATCACTGTGCACACTGTCGGCAATCACAAGTGGCTTTAAATGTCACACTGACAGCCCAGCCATCATATGCATTCCATCTGGTCTAATGCAGTTGAGACTGCACTGCTTATGGAAAGTTAAAAATTTATGTTTGAGCCACTCAGATGCACAGAACTTTAGCAAACTCTGAAGATGATCCCACTCCTTCTGCATGATGACCTACAAACAACGAAAGAGGAGTGTTGGATGGGCTGGGTCCCACACATGAGGATCCTAGAATTCACTGTTCTCTGGCCACCCATTATGTGTGGAGTTACCAAGGAAGGGCCAGCCACACCTTGGAGTGTCTGTGAGAAAGACTCTGATGTCGAGCTGTCTCCCAGCCAACTGCAATTTCCAAATACTGGTGGGTATAAATGATATTCCAAATATCTACACCACCTGTAAGGAGGATATAAAAATATCTGTAATTTCTATCGATGACAGAATCACAGGTCATGTTAATACTATTGGTTTGTTGCCACATTTGTTATGGAAGGAAATACTTTTGACAAACAGGATGATAAAAAGAAAGCTGAAGGGGCTAGAGAGATGGTCCAGCAGGCAAGAGTCCATAATGCTTTTGCAGAGGACCTGAGTTCAGTTCCCAGCACCCACATCAGGCAGCTTACAACCTCGTCTAATTCCAGCTCCAGAGATTCCCATACCTCTTGCCTCACATGCAAATATGTCCCATGTCTAACACCCCCATACACACCACACACACACACACACACACACACACACACACACACAGAGTAAAATAAATCTTAAAAAAAATGAAGAAAGCTATAAATTTCCTTTGGCAAGTTCACACACCCTTTAATTCCTAGTTCACGGGCCTGTTGTAGGGGAGGCTCATGAACCTCCATCAAGAGCTGTTGCATCAGGGCTGGAGAGATGGCCTAGCAGTTAAGAGTGCCCACTGCTCTTGCAGAGGACCCGGGTTTGATCCCCAGCATCCACATGGTGGCTGAGAACCATCTTTAACTCCAGTTCCAGGCAAATCCGACGCCCTCTTCTGACCTCCATGGCATTGCATGACACGGGTGCACAAACCTACATGCAGACAGTACATTCACACACATACAAGAATAAATAAAAATTATTTAAAAAAAAAAGAGCTGTTGTATCATATGGCTCATCCTGGACTGTGGGAGTGGTTTCCATATGTCAGATAAAAGAAAGGAAAAAAAACATGTAAGTTTTTAGAATGCTCAACAACTTAGAATTTTTTCTTCTTTGCATTTAAAATGCTCTTTTGATGGAATGACAGAGAGTAGATGGTAATTTTTTAATGCCTTTGCTAGGTAAAAATGGGAAGTCAGCAATTCTGTCAGTTCCCTGCCTTTTTTTTTTTTTTTTTAATCTTTGACGCCAGGGATGGAACTTGGAGCCAAATACATGCTGAAAAGGCATTCTATCACTGAGCCACCCCAGCAGTGGTCTAAGAAATTCAGTCTCTACAGTCATTGACCTTAGACCCTAGACACCATGACAAATGCAGTGAGTTCCCTCCCCCACAAGGGGAATCTTAAGAAAGCTAAGCCATCAAGGGCATCCATTCTTCTGCCAGAGAAGTTCAATACCGCCAGTTGACCCTGCAAAGGAAGATGTTGTAACTAGGCACCTGGTGAATGGAAATGGAGAGGTCATCTTCTACCATGGAAAGCTGACCCCAAGATAGAGTCAGTAGAGGGAAGACAGAGGAGAGACCTTGGATCTTTGGGGATATCACATCAGTTTTTATCAACTTGAAATAAACTAGAGAAACCTGGGAAGAAGAAACCTCAGTTAAGGAACTGCTTCCATCAGACACCTGTGGCCACATCTTATTAGTTGATGTAGGAGGGCCCAGCCTACCTGTGCCCAGAGCCACACCTAGGCAGGTGGGCCTGGGCTGCATAAGAAAAGTAGCTGAGCCAGACAGCAGGAAGCAAGCAGCCTTCTTCCATGGCCTCTGCTTCAGTTCCTGTTTCCAGCTTCCTGCCTTGAGCTCCTTCCCTGGTTTCCTTGATGAAGACTGTGCTGTAAGCTGAAATAAACAATCGGCATATAGCAACTATATATATATATTGAAGGGCACAATGTTATATGTCAATTCATGTATCCACTATGAAATTATCAAATTTCATTTGCTATTTCTTTCTAATAAGAACATGCAAAAAACTTCCAGTTATTTTGAATTACACAATGAACTATTGTTAGCTACATCCCCTGCCATGGTATAGAAAGTAGAACCTACTCTTCCTCCTGCCTCACTACAGTATTGCATCTGTTAACCAAACTCTGTCCATCTCCCAACTTGTGACAGCCACCATTCTACTCTACTCTGAATTTCTATAGACAGATCTTTATGGACTCTCCATATGTTGTGAGATCATATGGTATTTGTCTTCCTGTGCCTGATTTATTTGACTTATCTTATTGTCCTTGAGCTCCATCCATCTTACAAATGATAATATTTCAAGCTTCTTTATGGCTGAATAGTATTCTGTTCCATGCATATACATATATATATAATGTATTACCTTTATATATTACCTTATGTACTATAATGCATATATGTGCATTTAAATATATATAATTTTCTTTTTCCATTCACCAGACAATAGACATTTAGGTTAATTCCCTGTGTTAGCTATCTTGACTATGACCACAGTGAGCACAAGAATGAAGGTGTCTGCAATTCAGATCTTATTCCCTTTGGCTATAGCCAGTAGCAGGATTGCTGGACCAGATGATAATTCTGGTTTTAATTTTTTGAAGAACCTCTGTATTTTGGTGGGAACTCTTTAATGTGCAAGCAATATCATCCTACCTGACACAGCCGGACATCTTGGGAAACATTAGGAAGGGGCCCTGTCATTTCAAATGTATTCCTGAATCAGGTACTAAAGGACCAGGGGCTGCTCCATCTGAATTTATACAGATCATCTCTCCTGTACCCCCAACTCAATCCACACCCTCCCCACCATGTCTTGCTTTTATCCTCCTGGCTAACCACTAGCCCTTCCTGTTGTTCTGTCTACAATGACTCCAGCCTAGCTTCTTCCAGCTCCTGTTTGATCTAAGATATTGGCTTCTACTAGAGACTCTTACAAACTGAAGCCAGAGGAATTTGTTTTGATGTAGATCAGTTGGCAAACATTCCTGTTTAAACCTTTGTCATAGTTTTCTATTGCACATAGACTAAAGAGCAAACTGCTTAAATTATCTACAAAGCTATAGAGAAAACTGTCCCTACACAACTCGCCTCAACTCCCACCATACTGTCTCCCACCCCATCCCAGCGTCCAGTTAAAACATCCAGGTCCTCAGCTCAGCCTCCACTTCTTCATGGAAAACTTTCACAGCCACACAACCCACAAGAACCATCCCTGGCCTCTAGTATACATCTCATAACACTCCATAGAGTCTTCCCAAGGACTCAATCTAGTCTTTTGGTTAACTGTTAGATGTGCAGCCCATGATTCAGTGCAGGTATCCAAAGCACCTGTGGAACGAAGGGATATATGGTCATGAGTGAACAGTCAGACACAGCAGTACCCACAAGTCCTGTTCATAGACACAGCAGCTTGCACTGACGACTCCCTCTTTCACTGTGCTACAGGGGAGGATCTCCTTGCTTCTTACTATCTTCCCAAGGGCGGCCCAATGCACCCCTTCCGCCCCCATCCACCTTCTTTCCAGATCATGGAAGGAGGCAGTATTGCAGAGTGCACATTATTATACTGAATGCATGTGCATTCCCAAAATTGTCATGTTGGCTACTTTATCCACTGCCCATGCAGTGGCATTAAGAGGAAGAGCCTTTGGAAGGTCATTGGGCATAAATGCAATGACAATATTCAGGGTAGATATGATATTCCTATGATGAGATTGCTGTCCTTCTAAAGAAGAGGGAAGCTAGACACTGCCTACAGGACACATGGTGTTTTAGGACTTAGTAAAAGTAAACGTGTATATTAAACAACATTTGTTTACAGAATCTGATAAAAATGGTAATGCATCTGAATTAAATGGAGATATAATTCGCTGTTGCCCACATTTGCTTTACATAAAATCTGTAGAGCAAGAACTTTGGGATTGACACATACAAAT